>MU107435.1:0-12698 GCA_012274485.2 Sinapis alba
CTATTCCTAGATTAGATGATATGCTTGATGAATTACATGGTTCTAGTATATTTTCTAAGATAGATTTAAAGAGTGGATATCATCAAATAAGAATGAAAGAGGGAGATGAGTGGAAAACAGCCTTTAAGACTAAGCATGGGTTGTATGAGTGGTTAGTCATGCCTTTTGGATTAACCAATGCACCTAGCACTTTTATGAGGTTGATGAATCATGTGCTTAGAACTTTCATAGGTTTGTGTGTGGTAGTATACTTTGATGATATCCTTGTTTACAGTAAGAGCCTAGAAGAGCATATAGATCATCTTAGGTCTGTTCTTGATGTGTTGAGAAAAGAACAATTGTTTGCTAACCTTAAGAAATGCACTTTTTGTATGGATAACTTGGTTTTCCTAGGCTTTGTTGTTAGTGCAGATGGAGTAAAGGTGGATCAGGAGAAATTAAGAGCAATTCAAGAATGGCCAATTCCTAAAACCATAAGTGAAGTGAGGAGTTTTCACGGACTTGCTGGCTTCTACAGGCGGTTTGTTAAAGACTTTAGTACTATTGCAGCTCCCTTAACTGAAGTGATAAAGAAAGAAGTCGGTTTCAAGTGGGGAGAAGCACAATAAATTGCTTTCCAATGCTTAAAAGAGAAGCTTACTCATGCCCCTCTTCTTATACTTCCAGATTTTAATAAAACCTTTGAGATTGAATGTGATGCTTCTGGTATTGGAGTGGGTGCTGTATTGATGCAGGAAAAGAGGCCAATAGCATATTTCAGTGAAAACCTTGGAGGAGCAACTCTCAACTATGCAACTTAGGAAAAAGAACTCTATGCTTTGGTGAGAGCTTTACAAACTTGGCAGCATTATCTTTGGCACAAAGAATTTGTCATACATACAGATCACGAGTCCCTCAAGTATCTAAAAGGACAGAACAAGCTTAGCAAAAGACATGCGAGATGGGTTGAGTTCATAGAAACCTTTCCATATGTGATTAAATACAAACAAGGTAAAGAGAATATAGTTGCGGATGCACTATCCAGAAGGTATGTTCTCTTAAACACTCTTGATGTCAAACTGTTGGGTTTTGAACAAATGAAAGGTATGTATGAATCTGATCCTGATTTTAAAGATGCTTATAACTCTTGTGAGAAATTTTCTGCTGGACATTACTTTAGACATGATGGATTTCTCTTTTATGATAATAGACTGTGTGTGCCTAATTGTTCTTTGAGAAATCTGTTTGTTAGGGAAGCTCATGGAGGAAGTCTCATGGGTCACTTTGGCATTGCAAAGACTCTTAAAACTTTGCAGGATCATTTCTTTTGGCCTCGGATGAAAAGAGATGTAGAGAAACTTTGTGAGAGATGTGCAACTTGCAAACAAGCTAAATCTAAGGTTCAGTCTCACGGTTTGTATACTCCTCTCCCTATACCTCATCATCCCTGGAATGACATATCTATGGATTTTATTGTAGGATTGCCTAGAACTAGGACAGGAAAGGATTCTATCTTTGTGGTTGTTGATAGGTTTTCAAAAATGGCACATTTCATAGCATGTCACAAAACTGATGATGCATTGCATGTGGCTAATCTATTCTTTAAGGAAGTTGTGCGTTTACATGGTATGCCTAGAACTATAGTTTCTGATAGAGATACTAAGTTTCTTAGCTATTTTTGGAAGACTCTTTGGTCTAAACTAGGTACTAAACTGTTGTTTTCTACTACCTGTCATCCACAAACTGATGGTCAGACTGAAGTAGTCAATAGGACCCTAGGTACTCTCCTGCGTGCATTCATTAAAAAGAACCTGAAGTCTTGGGAAGATTATCTTCCACATTGTGAATTTGCATATAATCATGCTGTGCATTCTGCTTCAAAGTTTTCACCTTTTGAAATTGTTTATGGGTTCAATCCCACCTCTCCTTTGGATTTAATTCCTTTACCTGAGTGTGAAAGGGTCAGTTTGGATGGCAAAAAGAAGGCAGAAATGGTGAAGCAACTTCACGAGCAAGCTAGACTCAACATTGAAGAGAAAACTAAGCAGTATCTCAAGCATGCCAACAAGGGAAGGCGTGAGATGGTCTTTAAAGAAGGTGACCAAGTCTGGATTCATTTGAGAAAAGAGAGGTTCCCTAATGAGAGGAAGTCCAAGCTTATGCCAAGAATTGATGGACCTTTTGAGATCATAAAGAAAATCAGCAACAATGCCTACAAGATTGATCTCCAAGGTAAGTATGATGTAAGTAATAGCTTCAATGTTACTGACTTGATCCCTTTTATTGCAGATGAACCTGATTTGAGGTCAAATCCTTTTCAAGAGGGAGGGGATGATATGATCATGGACCAGTCAGCTAAAGAAGATAGAGATGGAGAGCTTAGAGATGAACCAGCTGAAGAAGAGAATGTCTTAACCTTTTCTAAAGGTCCCATGACTCGAGCCAGAACAAGGAAACTCATAGAAGCTATTGGAGGACTGATCAGGAAGTCCTTAAAGCAAGAAGAATGTCTTGGAGGAAGCTTGATACTTCAAGATACACTCATTACCATTCAAGCCATCTTACCATCAAGCTGAGTATCATCTAGGCTAGTAAGCTATGTGTACTCTTTTCCTATCATTGTTTTTGTCCCACTGGGTTTTGCAATGATAGGTTTTTAACGAGGCCATAGTCTTACTAACACATCACCTAGTTGATACTCCCGGACCTATCTACATGAAGAACCTCATGATATGATTTTATCCTAAGTATTTTATGTCTTATATTATCAAAAACTCTATCTAAGTTATGTCTTATTTCTACATTAATGAGGGAGCGTGTTCCTTTCATTTCGAAATGCTTGGAGCCTGTTTCAAGCCTTTCTCTATATATATGTATGAGGCAACAACCCTAGGAAGGTAACAAGTCATTTTCTTTCACTTAAACCTTTGGTTTTCTTCTCCCTTGCTTTCGCGAGTCAAGAGAGTGTCTGGTGTGTAATATCCAGTCTGTTGGTGTGTAATATCCAACGCCCAAGGGCTTTAGAGAGGTGTGTCATATCCGATCTAAGCCTAGGAGTATCAAGAAGCCTTGTCATAGCCGCTTGTGTCACAATTCGATTCACAGCCTTGATAAACTTGAGTCCTTGACTCGTTTGTGCAAGGATCTATCCATAACCATCCAGAGAAGAGTCCTAGGATCTCATTAGATATCCTGATTAGAAAGTAGAATAACTTATTCTACATAACTCCTATGATATTTATTCAACCTCATGAAAGAATCTCCAGTTATTAATGGTTTCAAATCAAGCTTTTTACATAGTGATTCATCATGGTTTGATTAGAAGCTTGAAGAACTTGCCATATGTCCAAACATACTAAACATGGATAACCTAATTAGAAAGTTGAATAACTTCTTAAATATAACTCCTTTAGGATTTATTTAACTTCATGTATACTCTACACTGAATAATGGTTCCAAATCAAGCTTCTTACATAGTGATTCATCCTGGTTTGATTAGGAGCTTGAAGAACTTGCCATATGTCCAAAAAGGCTAAACATGGATATCCTGATTATAAAGTGGAATAACTTCTTAAACATAACTCCTTTGGGATTTATTCAACTACATGGATACTCTCCACTGAATAATGGTTCCAAATCAAGCTTCTTGCATAGTGTTTCATCCTGGTTTGATTAGAAGCTTCAAGAACTTGCCATATGTCCAAACATGCTAAACATGGATATCCTGATTAGAAAGTGGAATAACTTCTTAAACATAACTCCTTTGGGACTGATTCAACTTCATGGATACTCTCCACTGAATATTGGTTCCAAATCAAGCTTATTACATAGTGTTTCATCCTGGTTTGATTAGAAGCTTGAAGGACTTGCCATATGTCCAAACAGGCTAAACATGGATATCCTGATTAGAAAGTGGAATAACTTCTTCAACATAACTCCTATGGGATTTATTCAACTTCATGAAAGAATATCCATTTATTAATGGTTCCAACTCAAGCTTCTTGAATAGTGATTCATCCTGGTTTGATTAGAAGCTTCAAGAACTTAACATATGTCCAAACAGGCTAAACATGGATATCCTGATTAGAAAGTGGAATAACTTCTAAATCATAAATCCTTTGGGATTGATTCAACTTCATGGATACTCTCCACTGAATAATGGTTCCAAATCAAGATTCTTACATAGTGATTCATCCTGGTTTGATTAGAAACTTGAAGAACTTACCATATGTCCAAACAGGCTAAACATGGATATCCTGATTAGAAAGTTGAATAACTTATTCTACATAACTCCTATGAGATTTATTCAACTTCATGAAAGACTCTCCACTTATTAATGTTCCAAATCAAGATTTTTACATAGTGATTCATCATGGTTTGATTAGAAGCTTACAGAACTTGCCATATGTCAAAACATGCTAAACATGGATATCGTGATTAGAAAGTCGAATAACTTCTTAAATATAACTCCTTTGGGATTTATTCAACTTCATGTATACTCGTCACTGAATAATGGTTCCAAATCAAGCTTCTTACATAGTGATTCATCCTTGTTTGATTAGAAGCTTGAAAAACTTGTCATATGTCCAAACAAGCTAAACATGGATATCATGATTAGAAAGTGAAATAACTTCTTAAACATAACTCATTTGGGATTTATTCAACTTCATGGATACTATCCACTGAATAATGGTTCCAAATCAAGCTTCTTACATAGTGATTCATCCTGGTTTGATTAGAAGCTTGAAGAACTTGCCATATGTCCAAACAGGCTAAATATGAATATCCTGATTAGAAAGTGGAATAACTTCTTAAAACTAACTCCTTTGTTATTTATTAAACTTCATGGATACTCTCCACTGAATAATGGTTCCAAATCAAGCTTCTTACGTAGTGATTCATCCTCATTTGATTAGAAGCATGAAGAATTTGTCATATGTCCAAAAATGCTAAACATGGATATCCTGATTAGAAAGTAGAATAACTTCTTAAACATAACTCCAATGGGATTTATTCAACTTCATGGATACTCTCCACTGAATAATGGTTTCAAATCAAGCTTCTTGCATAGTGATTTATCCTGGTTTGATTAGAAGCTTGAAGAACTTGTCATATGTCCAAACAGGCTAAACATGGATATCCTTATTAGAAAGTGGAATAACTTATTCAACAAAACTCCTATGAGATTTATTCAACTTCATGAAAAACTCTCCACTTATTAATTGTTCCAAATCAAGCTTCTTACATAGTGATTCATCATGGTTTGATTAAAAGCTTGAAGAACTTACCATATGTCCAAACATGCTAAACATGGATATCCTGATTAGAAAGTGGAATAACTTCTTCAACATAACTCCTATGAGATTTATTCAACTTCATGGACACTCCCCACTGAATAATGGTTCCAAATCAAGCTTCTTACATAGTGCTTCATCCTGGTTTGATTAGTAGCTTCAAGAACTTGTCATATGTCCAAACAAGCTAAACATGGATATCCTGATTAGAAAGTGGAATAACTTATTCTACATAACTCCTATGAGATTTATTCAACTTCATGAAAGACTATCTACTTATTAATGTTCCAAATCAAGATTTTTACATAGTGATTCATCCTGGTTTGATTAGAAGCTTAAAGAACTTGCCATATGTCCAAACATGCTAAACATGGATATTGTGATTAGAAAGTCGAATAACTTCTTAAATATAACTCCTTTGGGATTTATTCAACTTCATGTATACTCTACACTGAATAATGGTTCCAAATCAAGCTTCTTGCATAGTGATTCATCCTGTTTTGATTAGAAGCTTCAAGAACTTGCCATGTGTCCAAACAGGCTAAACATGGATATCCTGATTAGAAAGTGGAATAACTTCTTGAACATAACTACTTTGGGATTTATTCAAATTCACGATACTCTCCACTGAATTATGGTTCCAAATCAAGCTTCTTGCATAGTGATTCATCCTGGTTTGATTAAAAGCTTGAAGAACTTGCCATATGTCCAAACAGGCTAAACATGGATATCCTGATTAGAAAGTGGAATAACTTATTCAACAAAACTCCTATGAGATTTATTCAACTTCATGGATACTCTCCACTTAATAATGGTTCCAAATCAAGCTTCTTACATCGTGCTTCATCCTGGTTGGATAGAAGCTTCAAGAACTTGTCATATGTCCAAACAGGCTAAACAAGGATATCCTGATTAGAAAGTACAATAACTTCTTAAACATAACTTCATTGGGATTTATTCAACTTCATGGATACTCTCCACTAAATAATGGTTCCAAATCAAGCTTCTTGCATAGTGATTCATCCTGGTTTGATTAAAAGCTTGAAGAACTTGTCATATGTCCAAACAGGCTAAACATGGATATCCTGATTAAAAAGTAGAATAACTTCTTAAACAAAACTCCTTTGGGATTTATTCAACTTCATGGATACTCTCCACTGAATAATGGTTCCAAATCAGCTTCTTACATAGTGATTCATCCTGATTTGATTAGAAGCTTCAGGAACTTGTCATATGTCCAAACAAGCTAAACATGGATAACCTGATTAGAAAGTAGAATTACTTCTTAAACATAACTCCATTGGGATTTATTTAACTTCATCGAAACTCTCCACTGAATAATGGTTCCAAATCAAGCTTCTTGCATAGTGATTCATCCTGGTTTGATTAAAAGCTTGAAGAACTTGTCATATGTCCAAACAGGCTAAACATGGATATCCTGACTAGAAAGTGGAATAACTTCTTAAACATAACTCCTTTGGGATTGATTCAACTTCATGGATATGCTCCACTGAATAATGGTTCCAAACCAAGCTTCTTACATAGTGATTCATCTTGGTTTGTTTAGAAGCATGAAGAACTTGCCATATGTCCACACAGGCTAAACATAGATATCCTGATTAGAAAGTGGAATAACTTCTTAAACATAACTCCATTGACATTTATTCAACTTCATTGATATTCTCCACAGAATAATAGTTCCAAATCAAGCTTCTTGCATAGTGATTCATCTTTGTTTGGTTAGAAGCTTCAAGAACTTACCATATGTCCAAACATGCTAAACAAGGATATCCTGATTAGAAAGTAGAATAACTTCTTGAACATAACTCCTTTGGGATTTATTCAACTTCATGGATACTCTCCACTGAATAATGGTTCCAAATCAAGCTTCTTGCATTGTGATTCATCCTGGTTTGATTAAAAGCTTAAAGAACTTGCAATATTTCCAAACAGGCTAAACATGGATATCCTGATTAGAAAGTGGAATAACTTATTCAACAAAACTCCTATTAGATTTATTCAACTTCATGAAAAACTCTCCACTTATTAATTGTTCCAAACAAAGCTTCTAAATAGTTATTCATCCTGGTTTTCTTAAAAGCTTGAAGAACTTGTCATATGTCCAAACAGGCTAAACATGGATATCCTGATTAGAAAGTGGAATAACTTCTTCAACATAACTCCTATGAGATTTATTCAACTTCATGGATACTCTCCACTGAATAATGGTTCCAAATCAAGCTTCTTACATAGTGCTTCATCCTGGTTTGATTAGAAGCTTCAAGAACTTGTCATATGTCCAAACAGGCTAAACATGAATATCCTGATTAGAAAGTGGAATAACTTATTCTACATAACTCCTATGAGATTTATTCAACTTCATGAAAGACTCTGCACTTATTAATGTTCCAAATCAAGATTTTTACATAGTGATTCATCATGGTTTGATTAGAAGCTTAAAGAACTTGCCATATGTCCAAACATGCTAAACATGGATATTGTGATTAGAAAGTCGAATAACTTCTTAAATATAACTCCTTTGGGATTTATTCAACTTCATGTATACTCTACACTGAATAATGGTTCCAAATCAAGCTTCTTACATAGTGATTCATCCTGGTTTGATTAGAAGCTTCAGGAACTTGTCATATGTCCAAACATGCTAAACATGGATATCCTGATTAGAAAGTAGAATAACTTCTTAAACATAACTCCATTGGGATTTATTCAACTTCATGGATACTCTCCACTGAATAATGGTTCCAAATCAAGCTTCTTTCATAGTGATTCATCCTGGTTTGATTAGAAGCTTCAAAAACTTGCCATATGTCCAAACATGCTAAACATGGATATCCTGATTAGAAAGTGGAATAACTTCTTGAACATAACTCCTTTGAGATTTATTCAACTTCGTGGATACTCTCCACTGAATAATGGTTCCAAATCAAGCTTCTTGCATAGTGATTCATCCTGGTTTGATTAAAAGCTTGAAGAACTTGCCATATGTCCAAACAGGCTAAACATGGATATCCTGATTAGAAAGTGGAATAACTTATTCAACAAAACTCCTATGAGATTTATTCAACTTCATGAAAAACTCTCCACTTATTAATTATTCCAAATAAAGCTTCTTTCATAGTTATTCATCCTGGTTTTATTAAAAGATTGAAGAACTTGCCATATGTCCAAACAGGCTAAACATCGATATCCTGATTAGAAAGTGGAATAACTTCTTCAACATAACTCCTATGAGATTTATTCAACTTCATGGATACTCTCCACTGAATAATGGTTCCAAATCAAGCTTCTTACATAGTGCTTCATCCTGGTTGGATTAGAAGCTTCAAAAACTTGTCATATGTCCAAACAGGCTAAACATGGATATCCTGATTAGAAAGTAGAATAACTTCTTAAACATAACTTCATTGGGATTTATTCAACTTCATGGATACTCTCCACTGAATAATGGTTCCAAATCAAGCTTCTTGCATAGTTATTCATCCTGGTTTGATTAAAAGCTTGAAGAACTTGCCATATGTCCAAACAGGCTAAACATGGATATCATGATTAGAATGTGGAATAACTTCTTAAACATAACTCATTTAGGATTTATTCATCTTCATGGATACTCTCCACTGAATAATGGTTCCAAATCCAGCTTCTTACATAGTGATTCATCCTGTTTTTATTAGAAGCTTCAAGAACTTGTCATATGTAATATTTAGCTTTTTTGGACATATGGCAAGTTCTTCAATCTTCTTATCAAACCAGGATGAATCACTATGTAAGAAGCTTGATTTGGAACCATTATTCAGTGGAAAGTCTTTTATGAAGTTGAATAAATCCTAAAGGAGTTATGTTTAAGAAGTTATTCCACTTTCTAATCAGGGTATCCATGTTTAGCATGTTTGGACATATGGCAAGTTCGTCAAGCTTCTAATCAAACCAGGATGAATCACTATGTAAAATGCTTGATTTGGAACCATTAATAAGTCGAGAGTCTTTCATGAAGTTGAATAAATCTCATAGGAGTTATGTTGAATAAGTTATTCCACTTTCTAATCAGGATATCCATGTTTAGCCTGTTTGGACATATGACAAGTTCTTCAAGCTTCTAATCAAACCAGGAAGAATCACTATGTAAGAAGATTGATTTGGAACCATTATTCAGTGGAGAGTATCCATGAAGTTGAATAAATCCCAATGGAGTTATGTTTAAGAAGTTATTCCACTTTCTAATCAGGATATCCATGTTTAGCATGTTTAGACATATGCCAAGTTCTTCAAGCTCCTAATCAAGTTCTTCAATCTTCTTATCAAACCAGGATGAATCACTATGTAAGAAGCTTGATATGGAACCATTATTCAGTGGAGAGTATACATGAATTTTAATAAACCCTAAAGGAGTTATGTTTAAGAATTTATTCCACTTTCTAATCAGGATATCCATGTTTAGCATGTTTGGACATATGGCAAGTGCTTCAAGCTTCTAATCAAAACATGATTCACTATGTAAAAAGCTTGATTTGGAACCATTAATAAGTGGAGAGTCTCTCATGAAGTGGAATAAATCTCATAGGAGTTATGTTGAATAAGTTATTCCACTTTAACATAGAATAACTTCTTTAACATAACTCCAATTGGATTTATTCAACTTCATGGATACTCTCCACTGAATAATGGTTCCAAATCAAGCTTCTTGCATAGTGATTCATCCTGTTTTGATTAAAAGCTTGAAGAACTTGCCATTTGTCCAAACAGGCTAAACATGTATATCCTTATTAGAAAGTGGAATTACTTATTCAACATAATTCCTATGAGATTTATTCAACTTCATGAAAGACTCTCCACTTATTAATGGTTCCACATCAAGCTTTTTACATAGTGATTCATCCTGGTTTGATTAGAAGCTTGAAGAACTTGTCATATGTCCAAACATGCAAAACATTGATATCCTGATTAGAAAGTGATATAGGCACGGATGGTACCTTTCTCAAACTGGTTTGATAAGCAAGACAAGATCAACAAACCGTGATATGGATGGATGGGAAAAGAGATAGATCAGATGGAGATGGGAAGAGATGATATGGATCCGGCTGGTTGAGACTTGTTGATACACAATGGAGGTGGGAAACACCAGTTGGTCGTATAACCAACTTGGTGAATCAAGGGGTGGAGGATGGCGTGCTGATGGTTGATGGATTCAAGTGGTTTGCTCGTATAAGCAACCCCACAAGAACAAAGCAATGGAGATGGATAGAGGGTGGTTGATTGAATCACACAATCGGATGGAGTGAAGTGTAGCCACAAGTTCTATGGACTAGAACTTGATAAACACGATTTTCTCTTAAGGCTGCTTCTCACAAACTCTCAAAAGACTTAGGTTTAGTTGCTAGGGCAAACTGACTCATATATTTCATAAAGGTTAAATGTTACAAGACTGCTTATAGGGGCTTATATAATCGCCAATGCAGTGTGCCCTTCAAGGGGTCTTTGAAGCAAATAAATGACATGACTCAATATTAGGACCTAATGAAAACTATAGGCTAAACAATGCCTTGATTTATTCAAATGAAATAAATAAAAAAAGACTCAAAATCCTGCAAGGCAAATCAAGTTATTCGAATGTATTAAGTAATGGAATGAACTTACCTTACTTGTTTCTTGAATGGATTCCGGGTTGGAAGCTAAGGGGTGAAGTGTTGTCGTTTTGGGCTTGCCTCTATTCTCAATGCACACCGTTTCACTTAAGTGGAGCAATGGTAAATAAGGAAACCATCTCTTTGCAAGGTAGAATGGACCATAGGATAGCATCATCTTTTGGACCATCTTGTATAACATAAGGTACCTTCTCCTTGTCTTCTTGTCCGGATATAGATAGCTTGCTCACACGGCTTGTGATATCTTCTAAGTTGGAGTTGGAGTTGTCCTTGGCAAATAGGCCTTCTATGGCTTCANCTCTTTGCAAGGTAGAATGGACCATAGGATAGCATCATCTTTTGGACCATCTTGTATAACATAAGGTACCTTCTCCTTGTCTTCTTGTCCGGATATAGATAGCTTGCTCACACGGCTTGTGATATCTTCTAAGTTGGAGTTGGAGTTGTCCTTGGCAAATAGGCCTTCTATGGCTTCACTGAAGCTTGCAATCACTCCTCTAGTTCCTGATCTTGTTCTTGGTGAACGTCTAAGGGTTGGGATGTTGATATCTGGTTTTATGGCCTCATCATTCTCTCCCTCTTGAGAAGGTTCTGACCTCATAACTGATTCATCTGCATGAAAGTAGGATAAATCAGATACATTGAAGGTGGAAGATACATTAAGCTCACCTGGCAGCTCCAGCTGATATGCATTGTCATTGATCTTCTTCACAACTTTGAATGGGCCGTCTCCTCTTGGTGCTAGCTTGGACTTCCTTTGGTTTGGGAATCTTTCAGACCTCATATGTAACCAAACCCAATCTCCTGGTTCAAAGGAAACCTCCTTCCTGCCTTTGTCAGCTTGCTTCTTGTTCTTCTCATTTTGTTTCTCTAAGTTCTCCTTGACGGTTTTATGGACCTTCTTCATGTACTCGGCATTAGTTTCTGCATCAGTACTAACCATCTGGTCTCTATGGGTAAGAATGGGTGAGAGATCCAAAGGTGTCATAGGCTTAAATCCATACACAATCTCAAAAGGTGAGAGTTTAGTAGCAGAGTGTGGTACTCTATTATAAGCAAACTCAATGAATGGTAAACAATCAAGCCAATTCTTTAAGTTCTTACCAACCGTGGCTCTTAAAAGAGTAGAGAGGGTGTGGTTAACAACCTCAGTCTGTCCATCAGTTTGGGGGTGGCAAGTGGTTGAGAATAGCAGTTTGGTACCTAACTTCCTCCACAAGGTTCTCCAAAAGTGGCTCAAGAACTTGGTGTCCCTGTCAGACACAATAGTTCTAGGAATACCATGAAGTTTGACAACTTTTTTGAAAAACAAATCAGCAGTTTGAGAGGCATCATTAGTTTTAGTGCAAGGAATAAAATGTGCCATTTTAGAAAACCTGTCCACCACTACAAAGATGGAGTCCTTGTTCCTGATCTTTGGCAATCCTAGAACAAAATCCATGGAAATATCTACCCAAGGTAGGTCAGGAATAGGTAAAGACATATAAAGACCATGGGGATGTAACCTGGATTTGGCTTTGAGGCAGATGATGCATCTTGCACAAAGCTTCTCTACATCTCTTCTTAGGTGAGGCCAAAAGAAGTGTTCTGCCACTATGCTCAATGTCTTATCACGTCCAAAGTGTCCCATGAGGCCACCTCCATGTGCCTCTCTTAAGATGAGGTCACGCATTGACCCCTGTGGAATGCATAGTCTCTTATCTCTGAAGAGGAACTCATCATGCTGGTAATAGGATCCAAAGGCGCCTTGCTTGCACTGCTGGTA
>MU107435.1:23928-39882 GCA_012274485.2 Sinapis alba
TGTAACACCCGTATTTTCCAAAATAATATAATAAATAATAACTCTGAAATCTCCATTTATTAATTCTCATAACTCATCTCCAAACACCATAAATCTCATAAATATCCAAAAACCTCGTAAATGAAATAATTCCGATAAAAACATAAAACCGAAAGTCTCAAAGGAAATGAAATAAAAACTCCCAAAAGCACCAATCCGATAGCAATCACTCATGCTCGTCGGTCTCACCTGAAAGGGGGAAAGAATGAGGGGTGAGTAACAGGGGAGTCACTCAGTGAGGTATGGGATGCTAAACCGCAAACCGCTGACTTAGTACATAGCACTACGACTATGTAAGCCTAGCTCTAGCATGAAACAATCACGGTGTCTACACCACAAAAAACAATCACATACATCTAATCCAACTAACACCCATGCGTTCATAGTACACCACTATCTATGCACCGCACATTTCCTCATAAGGATATATATATACCCGCTGCGTCGATAGTACAAACGTCTTTGTACCCCCGCCCTCAAAACCCGCTGCGTCGATAGTACAAACGTATTTGTACCCCCGCCCTCAAAACCCGCTGCGTCGATAGTACAGACGTCTCTGTACCCCCGCCCTCAAAACCCGCTGCGTCGCTAGCTCAGACATCTCTGAGCCCCCGCCCTCGCATATAGTCCCTACTATATAACTATGTATATACATATATATAACAATGCTCAGCATCAGATAATTCACACAATGGTTGAATCCTCTATTATCCTATTTCCGGTTTAACAATCAATAAAATAACTAACAAGACTCGCAAGCAGATTCAATTCACAGAGACGGATCATGTTTCGAAACTAAACTTTTCATAATAGCAGTACTAAATTAGTTCGGGATTTAACGGAGTAACTCTCACGATAGCCAAGATCGGAGAGAGATATATAAATGCTCAGGAACAAATACGTCTTGACTAACATCACCCGGAAAGATTCCTTCAAGTTGAGGTGTTGACTGAACACGTGATCTGTAACGACCCTAATTCTTCTTTATTAATCATGAGTTGGTTTGTTTTAAATAATTGGTTTAACTAAACCAGTTACGTTGGTCTAATTAATTTATGGATCAAGCAAGGGTGCTTACCTAATTATATATGAGCATACGTATTGTTTTCTTCTTTGGGCGCCGTCAAACATCGTGGAGGGAGAGAGGAGTCACTGATATTCCCATTACCACTGAAGATCATAAACGTTGTTACCATTGATTCCTTCGTTGAAGATTTGCAATGAAGTATAGAGGTTATGACGTGGTGAAGAGATACACGAGACCGGAGCAGCCGTATCACATCACCCCACCGTCCGTCCTCATCACCACCATTGTTGGCCTTGTTGTGTTACGCTAGATTCGATACGTGAAGAATGATCACCAGATCCATCGCCATTCCATCTCACACATTGTGGACGTGAGCAAAGACGAGAGGGAGTGAGGACGTACAAACGGAGCAGTCACATATCTTCACCATGTTCACTTGCATCATTGGATCCATTGCTGAAGTGTGGTTTTTTGCGAGAGGTTTCTAGTTCGCTACAGGGGATTTTAGGCTTCGAACCATGGATCTTTGGATATATCTAGTTTCCAGGAATCTGTAACAGCAAACGGAATCGAGATCGGAGTTGTACAGCAAAAGTTATTGATGTTGCTTCCTGGTCAAGAATAAGCTAAAGCTGTTGAGTTGCAGAGACAGTTCTGACCAGTCTTGGTGTAATTGAGAAACGGTCGAGAGAAACAAAAGCTTTCGGTCTGAACATTTGTCAGTAAGTGTTTATTTCTTTTATCTATCATCTCCAACAAGCGGATTGTCATTCCGAGTTATTTTCTGAGAGTTGTGCTTGTTTTCGTGAGAGGTGTTGGTGCAGTCTTCGTTTTCGACCATCCTGGAAGTGAAGCCATTTTGCTTAATCAAATGGTTTCTGATCAGAGTAAACTCGGTTGTTATGGACAGAGGACATCTAGGAATACATTCTGACCGGAGGGATCGAAAAGTTAACGGTCAGTTCTTGAGCTATTGATCTGTTTGATCCATGGTTCAGTTCTGCCATACTCATCTTATTCTTTTATTTTTAGAGAGTTCTGAAGTTGCTGTTTTAGAGCCGTCAAGACCATGATGTGTTTTCTCTGTTTATCTTCAGAACCCGTGGCAAAGGTGAGGGTTACTCCGTTTAAATCCCGTACTAGTTTAGTACTGCTATTATGAAAAGTCTAGGTTCGAAACATGATCAGTCTATATGAATCGAGTCTTGTTTGAATTTATTGTTATTGATTGTTAAACCGGAATAAGATAATAGATGATTCAATTGTTGTGTGAATTGATTGATGTTAAGAACGGTTACATATATATATATATGTATATACATAGTTATGAGTAGGGACTATGTGATGGGGCGTGAGTTCGGAGCTGTCCGAGATTCGACGCTACGGTACGATATGGGCGTGAGTTCAGAGACGTTTGAGCTTCGACGCTAATGTGTGGGGCGTGGTGCAGAGACGTTTGCATTCGACGCTACGCTGGGCGGGTGTACAGAGACAGACTGTACTAGCGACGCTACGAGTATATGTATTTATCCCTATGTGGAAATGTGTGGTGCAGAGAGTAGCTATGTGCTATTAGCGCATTGATTGTTGTTCGGTGAGGTGTACTAGACACCGTGTTTGTTTCATGCTAGAGCTAGGCCTACATAGTCGTAGTACTATGTACTGAGTCAGTGGTTTGCGGTTTAGCATCCCATACCTCACTGAGTGACTCCCCTATTACTCACCCCTCCTTCTTTCCCCCTTTCAGGTGAGACCGACGAGCGGGAGTGATTGCTATTGGATTGGTGCTTTTGGGAGTTTATTTATTTTATTTCAGACTTTTGGTGTTACGCTTTTATCGATATTATCGGATTTATTTCTTTTTTTGGATTTATGGTATTTATTGGATTTATGGAGTGACTTTTGAGGAGTAATAAATGGAGATTTCAGAATTATTATTTATTATATTATTTTTGGAAAGTACGGGCGTTATGATCCATAACAACTTCTTACGCATTACTATTAAGTAATGGTCAAGTAACTCCAAATCTTGGTTGGCATAAGATTCACTAAGCACATGCAACGATACGTCTAAAGGTTAGTGCAAATACATGTTGCTTGTAGCACAAGAACAAAGGATGAACTCACTTTGACCTTCACGGATTTTCTCAACAACGATGAATCTCGATCTCCTACTACACATGCTTCACCTCCGGTTACTTGCGGATAACGAAAATGATGTGGATCAATATTGCTGGTGGTCGTGCTTTGATATGACGGCAACGGCTCCGGTTCCCATGATCCGTCTCTATGTCTCTCAGAATAAATCCCATATCAAGCAGCAACCATGAAGATCCGACAGTAAAGGCTTACATTGATTACGGCAACAAGGACTAGACTCTCCGGTGACTTGCGAATCATGGCGGTGCATATATGTGGCTGGTCTCAACGGAACGTGACGACTCTGGTTACACTTTCTCATCTCGTCTTGGTCACGTTCCCAATAACATGAATCATAACAACGATGGCTTCTATGGTGACGGAAGACACTTCGATGTGATGAGCAGAGGTGGCTGGTGGTGGAGAAGAAGATGGCTTTGAGAAGGCTGAATCTCCACTGACGGCACATATCTTTAGGTTTTTAGGAGGAGATACATATTAACTTATATATGCATTCACGATTTAATTAATGAGATTAACTTTGGTAAATGGTTTGGTTCATTCTCAATTAATTAAATAGAAACTTAAACAACTCCGGTTAACAAAAACCGGGTCGTTACAATTCTCCCTCACTAATAAAAAATTCGTCCTCGAATTTAAATAATGAGCTGGCTGACCAATACCATTCTAAAAAAAAACTTTAGATAGTTAATCTTTATATGGGTCTCAGTCTCTCAAATCTCCTTCCGACCCTGTCTCTTTTCTAACAAAATTTGACCAATATGGTTATCATTCCCTGAACTATTTTCACTTGTCGAATTAAAATCTCCGGTGGCTGATAAGGTGCAAACAAATTTTTACCGAGGTCGCTTGGCGGCTCCTGCAAAACGAGCTATGACCCTCTTACGACCTTCCTCCAACTGACACATGAAACACATCCTGAAAGTCAGAGAACTCTATTGATACTAGCAATTTATAAGCAACTGCTCCAATCTACTCCACAATGGGGTACAATCCCATACATCTCGGTTTATGCTTCCTTTTTTTTTTTTTTTAGCTTTCAAGTCTTAGATCCTCCATGAAATGTCCTTATTTTCAAGTATACTAAGTCTCCCACCTGAAAACTCCAAGTCATTGCGTTGCTTAATTGCATGCTCTTCTGACAGTCATGTGCTTCCTTAAGTCGAATCTTGAGCATCTCTACTTGCTAAACCATCTTATGAACCATTGTTGGTTCTAAATCTCGTTGCTCCCCCACTTCTCTTTAACAAAGTGGTGTACAACTAGGCCTACAATAAAGCGCCCCATACGGTGCCATCTCAATACTAGAATGATAGCTGTTTTTGTAGACAAACTCTACTAGAAGTAGATACTTTTTTTTGGTTCCCTTCTCAATCCAAAACACAATTCTTGAAAATATCTTCTAAAGTTTAAATAGTCCTCTCTAACTGCCCATATGTCTGTGGATAATAGGTTTACTCATATGGACATCGTCCCAAGCACCTTCTGAAAGGCGCTCCAAAATGCAGACGTGAACTTTACGTCCCGATCCGATACAAAACTGACGAGAACTCCATGAAACCTCAGCTGATCAATTTTGATTATTTCCCCAATTACTAGGAAATAAGATGACTTGATAAGTATATCCACAATCACCGATATGGTGTCCTTTCCACATGTGGTGATTGGCAATCGAGTAGCAACATCCATAATCATCAAGCCTCATTTCCACTCTGACGAAAGAAACCTTAACAATAAACTGATATATACCTGATCCAATATATCCATCTGACATGTCTCGCACTGCGAAGCAATGTAGCTACAACTCTTTTCATACTAGGCCGATGATAGCAACACTTCATATCTTAGCACTCCTTGGTGTTACTATGAGTGAATAGAAAAACACGAGTGATGTATTTGTTGTAAGATCCCTTTTCTTAACAGCCCATCGTCCGTCACACCAACTCAATTTTTGGTACAAATACATTCTGCCTGAAACTATCTGATATCAAATATTCTCAATCTTGATCTGCTTACAAGAAGCCTCATCAGAATCATGAGCTTTGCATATTCTCCAAAATAATATGTCTGCTCCACAGCCTCGGGTCCAGCTGACTCTTCCTATACAGTAGTGACACACAATCTGAGACTAACAAGTATCCCAGTAAACTCTTAAACCTCTTTGGTTCCCGAACATCTTTCTTGCACCTATTCAAGGCATTTTTCCACCTGGTTGGCCTTACCAGATGGTATGTGATATCCAAACTGTAGTACTACCAACTCAATCCATATGCACTGCCCAAGTACAAGTTTTAATAAGTGAAGATATATTTTATACTCGGGTGATCCCTAAGAATCTGAACTTTCTTTCCGAACAGTTACGATCTCCAAATCCTTATCACAAATACTATTACAGACACTCCGAACCATGAGTAGGGTAATGGGTCTCGGGAGTCTCAACTGATGCAATCCATAAGCAATAACATGATCCTCCTGCATCAACACACAATAAAAAAAAAATGCTGCTCGTGCTCCTTCTACTCCAAGAATAAATCAGAGTGTCTTCCATGGATAAAATAGTGCACTTATCCAAGTGTTCACAAAATAATCCATTCATAAGCTTCACAAATGCTATCGGTGCATTATGTAACCCCAATTGGTATCACCACAAACTCATAATATCCAAAACGCATACAAAAATCCACATTTTGTACATACTTCCCAACTATAGCAATCTGATGGTATTCTGCTGCCAAGCTCGAGACTATGAACCTCCCAACAGCTAATCCAACTATTCACCAATACGCGGAAGCAGATGCTTTTTCTTGACGGTTATCTTGTTCAAAATCTTTGCAGTCGATACCAAGTCTTAAACTCACCTCTTCTTTTTTTTTTTTTTTTGTTACAACAATACTAGTGATTCTCACAGTGAAGTACTCGAGCTAATAAAATCCTTGTTTAACAAATATTCAACTGCTCTTCTTGCGCGGCCATCTCTACTAGCGTTATTCGGTATGGAGCTCGTGAAATCAGTGATACCTCTAGTTCCATCTCAATCGCAAGAACATCTCTTTTGTCTAGTGGTGACCCTTCCAAAGGCCACAAATACATCCTCATAATATACAATAACTGGAGGTTCTACAGCTAATATATCCATCATCCTTAACTACCAAATTGGTCGCCAAAAATACATCTACTCGTCGATCCAATAACTCATCAGCATGAATTCAATAAAACTCTACTCTACTCCAGGAATCTGAACACTTGCCCTCCGGCAAATCAACACTACTTGATGTCGTGACACCCAATGCGAGGATGACATTGTAAAAAAAACTCAGCTCCACCTCCGACGAATCTCTAAATAACTCGACTCCTCCAGGCATAACTGGTACAACTCGACACATAAAAATAGCTCTCAACGTCCTATGCCAGCTGTCTGAACAGACACATCTCTGAAACGATCAACGCAACCTACAATTGGCAGACATGCCAAGTGTAACTCCAATATCAACACAATGCAAACTGCGACAATCCCAGTCCAAGAGCAATCCCCCACGAGTTTACAAGCTAAGCCTGCCTCCAAGACAGTCAATATACTCATACACCATAATAACACATGCCAACCAATGGCTCATAGTATGGGTGGTGGCAGAAAGTCATATATCCACTTACGGACAGTCTCCGAACTCGACTGACAAAACTGATAAACCCCCGAACCATCTAACAAGTTGTGAAACCATCCATCTCTTGAACATTTGGCTAAAACCCTGTTAGTTGGAGAACGGATGACGATGAGTAAACTCATTGACATAGAAAAGACAATTGGGTTAGAGGAGTGATACCGAACTGAAAGGTGCTATTCATTTTCACTTTTAAATTCCCAAATCCCACAACTATTTAAAACTGATTTAAAATTAAATTAAAACCGAGTCTCCAAAAATCGCCATCCCGGGTCAGAACCGGGACGAAACCCCGCTCTGATACCAAATTGTAACACCCGTATTTTCCAAAATAATATAATAATAATAACTCTGAAATCTCCATTTATTAATTCTCATAACTCATCTCCAAACACCATAAATCTCATAAATATCCAAAAACCTCGTAAATGAAATAATTCCGATAAAAACATAAAACCGAAAGTCTCAAAGGAAATGAAATAAAAACTCCCAAAAGCACCAATCCGATAGCAATTACTCCTGCTCGTCGGTCTCACCTGAAAAGGGGAAAGAATGAGGGGTGAGTAACAGGGGAGTCACTCAGTGAGGTATGGGATGCTAAACCGCAAACCGCTGACTTAGTACATAGCACTACGACTATGTAAGCCTAGCTCTAGCATGAAACAAGCACGGTGTCTACACCACAAAAAAACAATCACATACATCTAATCCAACTAACACCCATGCGCTCATAGTACACAGCTATCTATGCACCGCACATTTCCTCATAAGGATATATATATACCCGCTGCGTCGATAGTACAGTATGTCTCTGTACCCCCGCCCTCAACCACCCGCTGCGTCGATAGTACAAACATCTTTGTACCCCCGCCCTCAAAACCCGCTGCGTCGATAGTACAAACGTCTTTGTACCCCCGCCCTCAAAACCTGCTGCGTCGATAGTACATACGTCTCTGTACCCCCGACCTCAAAACCCGCTGCGTCGCTAGCTCAGACATCTCTGAGCCCCCCGCCCTCGCATATAGTCCCTACTATATAACTATGTATATACATATATATAACAGTGCTCAGCATCAGATAATTCACACAATGGTTGAATCCTCTATTATCCTATTTCCGGTTTAACAATCAATAAAATAACTAACAAGACTCGCACGTAGACTCAATTCACAGAGACGGATCATGTTTTGAAACTAAACTTTTCATAATAGCAGTACTAAACTAGTTCGGGATTTAACGGAGTAACCCTCACCTTAGCCAAAATCGGAGAGAGATATATAAATGCTCAGGAACAAATACGTCTTGACTAACATCACCCGGAAAGATTCCTTCAAGTTGAGGTGTTGACTGAACACGTGATCTGTAACGACCCTAATTCTTCTTTATTAATCATGAGTTGGTTTGTTTTAAATAATTGGTTTATTAATCAAGTATAGGTGTTGACTGAACACGTGATCCATAACAACTTACGCATTACTATTAAGTAATGGTCAAGTAACTCCAAATCTTGGTTGGCATAAGATTCACTAAGCACATGCAACGATACGTCTAAAGGTTAGTGCAAATACATGTTGCTTGTAGCACAAGAACAAAGGATGAACTCACTTTGACCTTCACGGATTTTCTCAACAACGATGAATCTCGATCTCCTACTACACATGCTTCACCTCCGGTTACTTGCGGATAACGAAAATGATGTGGATCAATATTGCTGGTGGTCGTGCTTTGATATGACGGCAACGGCTCCGGTTCCCATGATCCGTCTCTATGTCTCTCAGAATAAATCCCATATCAAGCAGCAACCATGAAGATCCGACAGTAAAGGCTTACATTGATTACGGCAACAAGGACTAGACTCTCCGGTGACTTGCGAATCATGGCGGTGCATATATGTGGCTGGTCTTAACGGAACGTGACGACTCTGGTTACACTTTCTCATCTCGTCTTGGTCACGTTCCCAATAACATGAATCATAACAACGATGGCTTCTATGGTGACGGAAGACACTTCGATGTGATGAGCAGAGGTGGCTGGTGGTGGAGAAGAAGATGGCTTTGAGAAGGCTGAATCTCCACTGACGGCACATATCTTTAGGTTTTTAGGAGGAGATACATATTAACTTATATATGCATTCACGATTTAATTAATGAGATTAACTTTGGTAAATGGTTTGGTTCATTCTCAATTAATTAAATAGAAACTTAAACAACTCCGGTTAACAAAAACCGGGTCGTTACAATAACTTATTCAACATAACTCATGTGAGATTTATTCAACTTCATGAAAGACTCTCCACTTATTAATGGTTTCACATCAAGCTTTTTACATAGTGATTCATCCTGGTTTGATTAGAAGCTTGAAGAATTTGTCATATGTCCAAACATGCAAAACATGGATATCCTGATTAGAAAGTGGAATAACTTCTTAAACATAACTCCTTTGAGATTTATTCAACTTCATGGATACTCTCCACTGAATAATGGTTCCAAATCAAGCTTCTTACATAGTGATTCATCCTGGTTTGATTAGAAGCTTTAAGAACTGTGCATATGTCCAAACAAGCTAAACATGGATATCCTGATTAGAAAGTAGAATTACTTCTTAAACATAACTCCATTGGGATTTATTCAACTTCATCGATACTCTCCACTGAATAATGGTTCCAAATTAAGCTTCTTGCATAGTGATTCATCCTGGTTTGATTAGAAGCTTCAAGAACTAGCCATATGTCCAAACAGGTTAAACATGGATATCCTGATTAAAAAGTGGAATAACTTCTTAAACATAACTCCTTTGGGATTGTTTCAACTTCATGGACACTCTCCACTGAATAATGGTTCCAAATCAAGCTTCTTGCATAGTGATTCATCCTGGTTTGATTAGAAGCTTCAAGAACTTGCCATATGTCCAACCAGGCCAATCATGGATATCATGATTAGAAAGTTGAATGACTTCTTAAAAATAGCTCATTTGGGATTGATTCAACTTCGTGGATACTCTCCACTGAATAATGGTTCCAAATCAAGCTTCTTGCATAGTGTTTTATCCTGGTTTGATTAGAAGCTTAAGGGACTTGCCATATGTCCAAACAGGTTAAACATGGATATCCTGATTAGAAAGTGGAATAACTTCTTCAACATAACCCCTATGAGATTTATTCAACTTCGTGGATACTCTCCACTGAATAATGGTTCCAAATCAAGCTTCTTACATAGTACTTTATCCTGGTTTGATTAGAAGCTTCAAGAACTTGTCATATGTCCAAACAGGCTAAACATGGATATCCTGATTAGAAAGTAGAATAACTTCTTAAACATAACTCCATTGGGATTTATTCAACTTCATGGATACTCTCCACTGAATAATGGTTCCAAATCAAGCTTCTAGCATAGTGATTCATCCTGGTTTGATTAGAAGCTTCAAGAACTTACCATATGTCCAAACAGGCTAAACATGGATATCCTGATTAGAAAGTGGAATAACTTCTTGAACATAACTCCTTTGGGATTTATTCAAGTTCATGGATACTCTCCACTGAATAATGGTTCCAAATCAAGCTTCTTGCATAGTGATTCATCCTGGTTTGATTAAAAGCTTGAAGAACTTGCCATATGTCCAAACATGCTAAGCATGGATATCTTGATTAGAAAGTGGAATAACTTCTTAAACATAACTCCATTGGGATTTATTCAACTTCATGGATACTCTCCACTGAATAATCGTTCCAAATCAAGCTTCTTGCATAGTGATTCATCCTGGTTTGATTAAAAGCTTGAAGAACTTGTCATATGTCCAAACATGCTAAACATGGATATCCTGATTAGAAAGTGGAATAACTTCTGAAACATAACTCCTTTGGGATTTATTAAACTTCATGGATACTCTCCACTGAATAATGGTTCCAAATCAAGCTTCTTACATAGTAATTTATCCTTGTTTGATTAGAAGATTCAAGAACTTGTCATATGTTCAAACATGCTAAACATGGATATCCTGATTAGAAAGTAGAATAACTTCTTTAACCTAACTCCATTGGGATTTATTTAACTTCATTGATAATCTCCACTGAATAATGGTTCCAAATCAAGCTTCTAGCATAGTGATTCATCCTGGTTTGATTAGAAGCTTCAAGAACTTGCCATATGTCCAAACATGCTAAACATGGATATCCTGATTAGAAAGTGGAATAACTTCTTGAACATAACTCCGTTGGGATATATTAAACTTCATGGATAATCTCCACTGAATAATGGTTCTAAATCAAGCTTCTTGCATAGTGATTCATCCTGGTTTGATTAAAAGCTTGAAGAACTTGCCATATGTCAAAACAGGCTAAACATGGATATCCTGATTAGAAAGTGGAATAACTTATTCAACATAACTCCTGTGAGATTTATTCAACTTCATGAAAGACTCTCAACTTATTAATGGTTTCACATCAAGCTTTTTACATAGTGATTCATCCTGGTTTGATTAGAAGCTTGACGAATTTGTCATATGTCCAAACATGCAAAACATGGATATGCTGATTAGAAAGTGGAATAACTTCTTAAACATAACTCCTTTGGGATTTATTCAACTTCATGGATACTCTCCACTGAATAATGGTTCCAAATCAAGCTTCTTACATAGTGATTCACCCTGGTTTGATTAGAAGCTTTAAGAACTGGGCATATGTCCAAACAAGCTAAACAAGGATATCCTGATTAGAAAGTAGAATTACTTCTTAAACATAACTCCATTGGGATTTATTCAACTTCATCGATACTCTCCACTTAATAATGGTTCCAAATTAAGCTTCTTGCATAGTGATTTATCCTGGTTTGATTAGAAGCTTCAAGAACTAGCCATATGTCCAAACAGGTTAAACATGGATATCCTGATTAAAAAGTGGAATAACTTCTTAAACATAACTCCTTTGGGATTTTTTAAACTTCATGGACACTCTCCACAGAATAATGGTTCCAAATCAAGCTTCTTGCATAGTGATTCATCCAGGTTTGATTAGAAGCTTCAAGAACTTGCCATATGTCCAAACAGGCTAATCATGGATATCCTGATTAGAAAGTTGAATGACTTCTTAAACATAGCTCATTTGGGATTGATTCAACTTCATGGATACTCTCCACTGAATAATGGTTCCAAATCAAGCTTCTTACATAGTGTTTCATCCTGGTTTGATTAGAAGCTTGAAGGACTTGCCATATGTCCAAACAGGCTAAACATGGATATCTTGATTAGAAAGTAGAATAACTTATTCTACATAACTCTTATGAGATTTATTCAACTTCATGAAATAATCTCCACTTATTAATGGTTCTAAATCAACCTTCTTACTTAGTTATTCATCCTTATTTGATTAAAAGCTTGAAGAACTTGCCATATGTCCAAACATGCTAAACATGGATATCCTGATTATAAAGTGGAATAACTTCTTCAACATAACCCCTATGAGATTTATTCAACTTCATGGATACTCTCCACTGAATAATGGTTCCAAATCAAGCTTCTTACATAGTACTTCATCCTGGTTTGATTAGAAGCTTCAAGAACTTGTCATATGTCCAAACAGGCTAAACATGGATATCCTGATTAGAAAGTAGAATAACTTCTTAAACATAACTCCATTGGGATTTATTCAACTTCATTGATACTCTCCACTGAATAATGGTTCCAAATCAAGCTTCTAGCCTAGTGATTCTTCCTGGTTTTATTAGAAGCTACAAGAACTTGCCATATGTCCAAACAGGCTAAACATGGATATCCTGATTAGAAAGTGGAATAACTTCTTGAACATAACTCCGTTGGGATTTATTCAACTTCATGGATAGTCTCCACTGAATAATGGTTCTAAATCAAGCTTCTTGCATAGTGATTCATCCTGGTTTGATTAAAAGCTTGAAGAACTTGCCATATGTCCAAACAGGCTAAACATGGATATCCTGATTAGAAAGTGGAATAACTTATTCTACATAACTCCTATGAGATTTATTCAATTTCATGAAAGACTCTCCACTTATTAATGGTTTCACATCAAGATTTTTACATAGTGATTCATCCTGGTTTGATTAGAAGCTTGAAGAACTTGTCATATGTCCAAACATGCAAAACATGGATATCCTGATTAGAAAGTGGAGTAACTTCTTAAACATAAAACCTTTGGGATTTATTCAACTTCATGGATACTCTCCACTGAATAATGGTTCCAAATCAAGATTCTTACATAGTGATTCATCCTGGTTTGATTAGAAGCTTCAAGAACTGGTCATTTGTCCAAACAAGGTAAACATGGATAACCTGATTAGAAAGTAGAATTACTTCTTAAACATAACTCCATTGGGATTTATTTAACTTCATCAATACTCTCCACTGAATAATGGTTCCAAATCAAGATTCTTACATAGTGATTCATCCTGGTTTGATTAGAAGCTTCAAGAACTGGTCATATGTCCAAACAAGTTAAACATGAATATCCTGATTAGAAAGTAGAATAACTTCTTGAACATAACTCCTTTGGGATTTATTCAATTTCATGGATACTCTCCACTGAATAATGGTTCCAAATCAAGCTTCTTGCATAGTGATTCATCCTGGTTTGATTAGAAGCTTCAAGAACTTGCCATATGTCCAAACATGCTAAACATGGATATCCTGATTAGAAAGTGGAATAACTTCTTAAACATAGCTCATTTGGGATTGATTCAACTTCATGGATACTCTCCACTGAATAATGATTCCAAATCAAGCTTCTTACATAGTGTTTCATCCTGGTTTGATTAGAAGCTTGAAGGACTTGCCATATGTCCAAACAGGCTAAACATGGATATCCTGATTATAAAGTGGAATAACTTCTTCAACATAACTCCTATGAGATTTATTCAACTTCATAGATACTCTCCACTGAATAATGGTTCCAAATCAAGCTTCTTACATAGTGATTCATCTTTGTTTGATTAGAAGCTTGAAGAACTTGCCATATGTCCAAACAGGCTAAACATGGATATCCTGATTAGAAAGTAGAATAACTTCTTGAACATAACTCCTTTGGGATTTATTCAACTTCATGGATACTCTCCACTGAATAATGGTTCCAAATCAAGCTTCTTGCATAGTGATTCATCCTGGTTTGATTAGAAGCTTCAAGAACTTGCCATATGTCCAAACAGACTAAACATGGATATCCTGATTAGGAAAGTGAAATAACTTCTTAAACATAGCTCATTTGGGATTGATTCAACTTCATGGATACTCTCCACTGAATAATGGTTCCAAATCAAGCTTCTTACATAGTGTTCCATCCTGGTTTGATTAGAAGCTTGAAGGACTTGCCATATGTCCAAACAGGCTAAACATGGATATCCTGATTATAAAGTAGAATAACTTATTTTACATAACTCCTATGAGATTTATTCAACTTCATGAAAGACTCTCCAGTTATTAATGGTTCCAAATCAAAGCTTCTTACATAGTGATTCATCCTGGTTTGATTAAAAGCTTGAAGAACTTGTCATATGTCCAAACAGGCTAAACATGGATATCCTGATTAGAAAGTGGAATAACTTCTTCAACATAACTCCTATGAGATTTATTCAACTTCATGGATACTGTCCACTGAATAATGGTTCCGAATCAAGCTTCTTACATAGTACTTCATCCTGGTTTGATTAGAAGCTTCAAGAACTTGTCATATGTCCAAACATGCTTAACATGGATATTCTGATTAGAAAGTGGAATAACTTCTTAAACATAACTCCTTTGGGATTTATTCAACTTCATGGATACTCTCCACTGAATAATGGTTCCAAATCAAGCTTCTTACATAGTGATTCATCCTGGTTTGATTAGAAGCTTCAAGAACTTGTCATATATCCAAACATGCTAAACAGTGATATCCTGATTAGAAAGTAGAATAACTTCTTAAACATAACCCCATTGGGATTTATTCAACTTCATTGATACCCTCCACTGAATAATGGTTCCAAATCAAGCTTCTAGAATAGTGATTCATCCTGGTTTGATTAGAAGCTTCAAGAACTTGCAATATCTCCAAACAGGCTAAACATGGATATCCTGATTAAAAAGTGGAATAACTTCTTGAACATAACTCCTTTGGGATTTATTCAACTTCCTGGATACTCTCCACTGAATAATGGTTCCAAATCAAGCTTTTTGCATAGTGATTCATCCTGGTTTGATTAAAAGCTTGAAGAACTTGCCATATATCCAAACAGGGTAAACATGGATATCCTGATTAGAAAGTAAAATAACTTCTTCAACATAACTCCTATGAGTTTTATTCAACTTCATGAAAGACTCTCCAGTTATTAATGGTTTTACGTCAAGCTTTTTTACATAGTGATTCATCCTGGTTTGATTAGAAGCTTGAAGAACTTGTCATATGTCCAAACATGCAAATCATGGATATCCTGATTAGAAAGTGGAAAAACTTCTTAAACATGACTCCTTTGGGATTTATTCAACTTCATGGACAATCTCCACTGAATAATGGTTCCAAATAAAGCTTTTGACATAGTGATTCACCCTGGTTTGATTAGAAACTTCAAGAACTGGTCATATGTCCAAACATGCTAAACATGGATATC
Source organism: Sinapis alba (assembly GCA_012274485.2). Taxonomy (NCBI): domain Eukaryota; kingdom Viridiplantae; phylum Streptophyta; class Magnoliopsida; order Brassicales; family Brassicaceae; genus Sinapis; species Sinapis alba. Next base: position 39,417 of record MU107435.1, read on the forward strand.
ATGATTAGAAAGTAGAATTACTTCTTAAACATAACTCCATTGGGATTTATTCAACTTCATCAATACTCTCCACTGAATAATGGTTCCAAATCAAGATTCTTGCATAGTGATTCATCTTGGTTTGATTAGAAGCTTCAAGAACTAGCCATATGTCCAAACAGGCTAAACATGGATATTCTGATTAGAAAGTGGAATAACTTCTTAAACATAACTCCTTCGGGATTGTTTCAACTTCATGGATACTCTCCACTGAATATTGGTTCCAAATCAAGCTTCTTGCATAGTGATTAATCCTGGTTTGATTAGAAGCTTCAAGAACTTGTCATATGTCCAAACAAGCTAAACATGGATAACCTGATTAGAAAGTAGAATTACTTCTTAAACATAACTCCATTGGGATTTATTTAACTTCATCGATACTCTCCACTGAATAATGGTTCCAAATCAAGATTCTTACATAGTGATT
>MU107436.1:0-51946 GCA_012274485.2 Sinapis alba
TTTTTTGGGAGTTTTAGAGACAAGACGGGTTGTTGCTGCAGACCTCCAAAGAAACAAACATATGGGCAATCTAATCAATTGAAATATTAAATGGCTTTCATAATAATTTGTATTTTGCATGATCATAAAAAACATTAAAATATAATATTTTAACAATATATGGAATAACTTTTTTCCTTTTAATATATCATGGTGCAAGTTAAATGTTGTAAGAATCTCTATATGATTTGTTAAGTCAGTTAATAAAAAACCAATTACTTGAATACCCTTAATAAATTAAAATTATACACAATTATCATTACTAAATATTTTATTTTTATTTTTATTTTTATTAATAAAAATTTTCTTATTTTTAATTTAAATTTCCTTTTTGAAAACCATATAAATAATAAAAATTAAATATTAATGAAATATACAAATTTTGAATATATATATATATAACAAATTTTATTTCTTACTTTATATTTTCCCTAAACAACATAAATAAAAAAAGAAAATATCCTTTAATTTTCAAAATATATAGGTTTATAGGTCTATAAATATAAAACAAAATTCACAAAATATTTGAGAAAATAAAATAAGGAAAAAATTACCAAAAATTACTTAAAACTTGATTTTAAATGTAAAAATGTACCCCAATTCAGTTAAATGCAAAAAACAACACAAAATGCTAGTGAAATTACAATAAACTTTTTAGACCAAACCAAAAATATGTATTGAATTTTACCATTATAACCCTCCACGTGAGAAGACTTATAAGAAAGTCTTATCTGAAAAGACTTCTAAGGAAGTCTTCTCGTACCGTAGATCTTAAAAATAATTTAATTGAAATCATGTAGTTATTAACATTTATAAATGATATAAATTTATATTTACTAAAATTGAATTGTTTTTAACATAGATGAGTGAACGTAGATTGAATCATGATAGTCTTTGGTTTAGTGCTTAGTAACATATGTTATAGTATTATTTGTATTTTTAGGGTTAGATTTTAGAATCTTAACTTAAAAAAATAGACTTAAATGTGTTTAGTTTGTGTATATTAAACACTATATAAATTAATTATAAGTTTACTGAATTCTTTTTTTGCTACTTAGTTAGTTATTTGATTGGGTTAGGGTTTGGAAGACTTTCTAGAAGATTTCTTGGGAAGTCTTCTGACATATACTGAACTAGAAGACATCTTAGAAGACTTCATACATGTTCNTTTTTAACTAATCTTAGTAATTTTGCAGAACAAGCGAACGCATTCACTATTATTGGTGACTGTTTTGGACCCGCCACAGATGCTTGTGAACAAATTTGCAAGTCGAAAGGTTATAAAGAGGCGTTTTTTGGGAGTTTTAGAGACAAGACGGGTTGTTGCTGCAGACCTCCAAAGAAACAAACATATGGGCAATCTAATCAATTGAAATATTAAATGGCTTTCATAATAATTTGTATTTTGCATGATTATAAAAAACATTAAAATATAATATTTTAACAATATATGGAATAACTTTTTTCCTTTTAATATATCATGGTGCAAGTTAAATGTTGTAAGAATCTCTATATGATTTGTTAAGTCAGTTAATTCTCACAAAAACCAATTACTGGAATACCCTTAATAAATTAAAATTATACACAATTATCATTACTAAATATTTTATTTTTATTTTTATTTTTATTAATAAAATTTTTCTTATTTTTAATTTAAATTTCCTTTTTGAAAACCATATAATTAATAAAAATTAAATATTAATGAAATATACAAATTTTGAATATATATATATATATATAACAAATTTTATTTCTTACTTTATATTTTCCCTAAACAACATAAATAAAAAAAGAAAATATCCTTTAATTTTCAAAATATATAGGTTTATAGGTCTATAAATATGAAACAAAATTCACAAAATATTTGAGAAATAAAATAAGGAAAAAATTACCAAAAATTACTTAAAACTTGATTTTAAATGTAAAAATGTACCCCAATTCAGTTAAATGCAAAAAACAACACAAAATGCTAGTGAAATTACAATAAACTTTTTAGACCAAACCAAAAATATGTATTGAATTTTACCATTATAGCCCTCCACGTGAGAAGACTTATAAGAAAGTCTTATCTGAAAAGACTTCTAAGGAAGTCTTCTCGTACCGTAGATCTTAAAAATAATTTAATTGAAATCATGTAGTTATTAACATTTATAAATGATATATATTTATATTTACTAAAATTGAATTGTTTTTAACATAGATGAGTGAACGTAGATTGAATCATGATAGTGTTTGGTTTAGTGCTTAGTAACATATGTTATAGTATTATTTGTATTTTTAGGGTTAGATTTTAGAATCTTAACTTAAAAAATAGACTTAAATGTGTTTAGTTTGTGTATATTAAACACTATATAAATTAATTATAAGTTTACTGAATTCTTTTTTTGCTACTTAGTTAGTTATTTAGTTAGTTATTTGATTGGGTTAGGGATTGGAAGACTTTCTAGAAGATTTCTTGGGAAGTCTTCTGACATATACTGAACTAGAAGACATCTTAGAAGACTTCATACATGTTCCCTCCTAAATTATAGTAAAATTTAGGGTTCCCTCTTAAAGCCAAGTTTTCTAGAGAGTCTTCTCATGTATTCACGTTCAATTTTAACATAATCAAAAGTAAACTAAAATATATTTAACCTAACCTGATATTTTACTGGATATATCAATAGTATTTTTCAATTTTTGGTATTTCTAAAAAAATAAAGTTGGTAAAAACACGGAAACCCTAGCCGTTTGCTTTGAGGCAATTTCAAATGCGATTTTAATTATGATTTCCGATGAATCTCTTCTTCGTCCTTTTCACCCATTTGTTAGATGTATTAGGATTTCTCTTTATATTTTATTAGGGTTCTACTGGAAGATTTTCTGAAAGACTTTGCATGCATGAAGTCTTTTGAAAGTCTTCTGAAAAGTATTCTGAAAATTTTCTGAAAGTCTTCCAAAGTCTTCCGAAGTTTTCTCATGTATTTGTGATGTTGGTTTGTTTGGTTTTTGTTTGAGATTTTGGTTTTTCATTCTTTTTCAGGCAGTAAAATGGAATTACCATAAATTCTGAAGAGGATGTTTACCTTAGGGCAAGAGCCTATTCCACTGAAAAGCATTGCGTATCATACCAATGACCAAAATTTGCTTCATGTTGTAAATGCTGCTCTACATGATGATGAATGGGGGGAGATGAATAACTCAAGGTTGGAAGTGTTCATCAAGGTTTAGGAGTTGAAGTTTTGATGGGCGTCAAGGCTTTGTTCATTTTATGCTCCATTTCCAGCTGCATATTGACATGGTGTGTTGTTTATTGTTCTAGCAGAGTATAAATATCCTAAACAATTAGCTATCACATTAACCCTAATCTTAACTCTTGCCAAGAGAGATCATGTGTAGTACTTAGGGATCGAATCCATAGAGAGCAAAGGCACACAATAGATTTCTTATTTCTAAAGACTAACCTAGGTAAATATATATATTGGTGGTGAACAATCAATTTAAGGAAATATTCCTTGTCAAAAAGTAGGATGCAATATGGAAATATGTTACTAATGCAAATATCAAAATATTTTATTAATTAACTAGATATAAAAATAAATGTAAATATGCTAGATCTAGGGTTTCAAGCTAAATGAATATAAAGGATAGGAAGCACAGAAATATATATATACTAGAACTCAAATGTTAACTATTCTGACCTTTTTAACTCCAACTCTCGTATGCCCGCAAAAGGAAAGACCATCGATCGACGGCTAAGGCTTGGTATCGACCGACGGTGAAATCAGAATGCAGTGTGGGCGAGATTTGATAAGTCCACCAAACTTGTTAGACCAGCTCTCGCATGCGCCTAACAGCCTAGTTCAACAAAATCTGTTCTGGCACATAACCTACTCTAGTAGTTTTCCATGTCCTATCATCAAGATCCTAGTAAGCTACTCTAGAATGCAAGCATTAAGCACAACTCAATTGATGGATATTAACTTGACCTAACAATTCTATTTTTGGGCTAATCCATGATTGCTATCATTCAACCCTAAATCTAATTCATAACTATTCAAACTTGATCTTTATCACATAAATCATAGAAGAATATAATAGATATGAAATATAAAATATATAAAAACCAAAGAAGTTCCAGGAGGACTCTGAAGGAATCTTTCATTTCTCTCATAATACAATATGATAGAACTAAAATGTTGTGTTAAGTTCTTGTGTTTAACTCTTGTCTGTCTTCTCAAGACATAAATATAAAGCCCTAAATTTATGTCAAAACTCGTCCATGGTATTTTCGTCATTCTGGCTTTGGCTTTATTCGTCGGCTGTTATCGATCGATGGCATGCGTACTACATCGATCAATCTTGGGCTTTAATCATCGGTCGACGCCAAGTGTATTCCATCGATCGATGGCTTTGTCGACTCCCTAGATGATCAGCTACAAAATTTTCTCCTCAAGATGCTTCAAAAGCTTCAAGTATCTCATATATCTCCAAAACGTTTCTGGACCTGTAAATACTCTAAAATATAGCCTAGACACACATAATAAACTCTAAATAGAGCCTATAACATGGCCCAAAACTGGTAATAAATAGCTTATATCACATATCAAGAAGAAGTATGAGCTTTGTAGTCTTATTGGTCCAGAAACGGTGAGATTTTAAGTGATTGAGTTCGAGCACCTCACTGGTCTAAACTGAAAATATATTGAGAACATGGATAATCCGGCTGTAGAGGTGAAAAATGAGTTGTTTCGTTTATGGGAGATGATGGTTGTGGATATTGATGCTGGTCCAAGTTCTGAACAAATAATAGCGGCATGTAAGAGATGTGGAGAGTGGTCTCAGGATGACCGCATGCGGCTGGTATACCTAGCCATCTACACATGATACATTGAAGGAAAAACACTCATCCGCTACACGGGCTAGCTCTGCAAGGCTAGTGATGGATCTAGAAGAATTTAAGACTTGCCCAAGGGGGAGATTGGCTTTTAAGTTCCTGATGGACTATGTGAAGGGAAAACATTTGACAAGGTCTTATACCATTGATGGGTTTATTCAAGTTCTCCAAGTGTGGATATACTTCGCTCTGCCAAACTTTGCTGGGTCTTGTGGAAAGTCCATACGAAACAAACCAAGTCCCCCTTTGCTGGCTTACAAGGGACATAAAGGAAGAAAATTTGTCAAAGAGAGTATCAACACACATGTATGTCTGATTATTCCCAATAGTATACTAGTGATTATCGTCTCAAATATCTAACTTGATATTTACTTACTGAAAACTCGCGTAGTCAACTATGTGCCGAAGGACATTTGTGAAATGTTCCCTAAATGGGACAATGATAAGACTAATGTGGCGCTTAAAAACATGGTGAATTTCATGTTTAGTGCTAAATCTCATTGGAAGTGGACCCAAGACTGCTGGTCAGACAAAGGTACTAACACGTGGACCAATCCAAAGGTTATCTATGTGACTGATGGGTTTTGGCAGTGCGTAAAGGAGATGAAGCTTCTTGCGGATAAGATGAAATCACTGGAGAAGAAGGTGTGAATCAACCAAGAAGGCACTGACTCTAATGAACTTCAACTCACACTTTCATAACCGACTAAGCCTGTGCACGAACCATGGGTTAGTACCAAAACCTCTCCCAAAATCAAAGTGAAGAGAAATACTAGAAAAATTGTAAGAAATATATCTGAAAGTTCTATGCTCCTTGCGTCGTTGGTTTGTTCTACATAGATGGCAGATACCGGTTCCAGCGATATGTACATATTGCTTTGGAAAAATCAATTTTTCTTTGGCGCGCTCCGGTTTCGGAGAACTTGAGTTTGAGTCTGCGGTGGGTTAGAGTCTGATTCTTTGATTCCTCCAGCTTTGGATGGAAATGATAGAAGTTTCGATGTTGTATCTGAGTTTCAAGAGGAGCCCTAGGAATAAGAATATGATGACAAAGAGGATGGTATTATTGACAACTCGTCCATTTCTGATGACTTCCTGAAGAAACTGGGAAAAATTGACTTTTTCTTGCTGACCTCGAGACGAGGATCCCTTCCTCGGAGGAGAAACCTTGAACACCGCCTGTCGGTTGAATCTGCCTCTTAATTTCTTACTTTTCTCAGTAGAGGTTGTAGTTTCCGCTTCCTCGCTTTCTTACTTCCTACGCTCAGGCTCGTAATACTACAGTTTCTCAGTTGTCTCCGGCGGTGATTCAGGACATGTTCATGGTGGACGTTCTGGACTCCGAGTCTGGCATTGATGTCAATGTCAAATTATTTAAGACAATATCTCAGATGAACAAGTTTCTGACTAATTCAGATATATTTTGTGAGTATCAAGGCACGGTGCAGCCTCCTAAGGGGGTATCGTTTGTCAAAGGCTCACAACTGGAAATGGAGATATTTTTTTGCGGGTTGGTCAGGCAATCGTTTGTGACTTTTTCGCCGTATAGGACCGAGTGGAATCTTTCCTCTGGTAGCTGAATGATTATAGGCAAGATGCTTTTCTTCGCAGATTCAATGCCTTAACGCATGTGTTTTGCCATTGTAGGTGCTCATCTATAATTTAGAAAGCTTCCACCTTGGGTCGTAGAACCTCTCGCTAGGATACAGAGTTTGGGGGAGTTTGATTGAACGCAGATTGAATTGAGCGAGTTCATCAAAGCTTTCCTCGTATTAACATTGGTTAGTGTTTTATGCCTTTGCTCGGATCGGTTCTTGACGGCTCATATTTTCACAACTTTTCTCTTTCTTCCTTTTAGATTGTAGAGGGCGTGGAATTTTCCAGAGCCGCGGAGATATTGAAGAAAAAGGAGGTCGCCAAAGAATATGGGGAAAGTGAAGAGTATTATTCATGTTTACACCGTGACTCGAAGAACACCCGTAGCTAAAAAAATGAAGAGAAGACAAAGTCGATGCACAGAGGAAGTGTCGGTCGACACTCATCCTTGGTGTCGATCGACACAAGCTCGAAGGACTTGCCGGCTCAAGATCAAGAATTGGACCCATAAGTTTCCACAAAATTACAAGATTGCCCCTATGAGTTTGACCTAAAATATATATGTTTATGCCAATGTTTAGGCAGAGAGACAAAATATGATATTATTATTCTTAGAAGGTTTTTAAGGTTTGGAGAGAAGATCCAAGACTCATTCAGAGTAGATCCAAGCTTTTTAAGGTTTGGAGAGAAGATCCAAGATTTTAATCTAATTATGCAATTCATTATGTTCGTCTTTATGTCTTGCTTGATTATGTCTGAGTAGAATAGTTTGTTAGACTTAGGGTTTATAAAGGTTATAAGGAATTAATGGTTATAGAACTACTAAAGTGATTATCTAGATTTTTCATTGAATTGGTCTTATTGCTTGCATTCTAGAGTAGCTACCTAGAATCTTGATCTTAGGTTTGACAATTGCGAGAATAGGTTTATACCTTAATATAATTATGTTGACCTAGGTTGTTAGACGCAGTGACATGCTTGTTTAATTGACTAAGTGAATTTATCGATCTGAATGATAAAGCATGTTTGAAAGCGTATCAATCGACACTCTATAAGTGTATCATTTGATACTCGTTCTGTACTGAATCTGACAGTATGAGTACTGATTTAAACATGTAGACTCACATCGAGAGCTGAATATTTTACAATTTCATTTGAGTTCTAGAATTGATCATCACATATTCTTAGCATATATATATCATAATTTAGATTACATGTAATCTGAAGTATAGCTTCTATCTTATATGTTTATCAAACCACATCTATCTTGTCTAATGCTTTGATAAATATTTATTGTTTTAAATCTTACTAACTTAGCTTAATCTTATATAAAATCTGATCTATTGTGTGCCCCGCTTCATGTGGATTCAATCCTTAAATACTACAGTTGATTTCTTATTTGAGAGAGTTGGTTCTAAGGTTAATTTGAGATGCATCAAATTTGGCACTGTTGCCGGGAAGCATTGGATTCGTAAATAGATTTGATTTATTGATTTAGTCTAAGTTTTTCTTTTAATTTCTTGCATGCCCAGCAACACCAGAAGCAGCAAGGGAAAAGATATCTTACCATCTTCAAACCCTACTCAACTTGAGCGTACAATCCGAAAAGAAAAGTGAGCCACGTCGATCGACACCTCTACTTCGTCGATTGACACCATTCATAGGCAAGCAACGATCAACACCTTTCCAGAAATATATATCAATACAAACTTGAGAGATATCAACATGGTCGTACCTCTTATATTGACCCGAGATGAGCATGGAGACCTGCGTGACCTAGAGGGCCACATGTGTAATGCAACAGGTCGAATGATAAATGATCAGGGGGGAGGGGGGGCTGAACTCCATGACCCAGAAGCAGATTCATTTCAAGCTGCTTTGGAAGCTGAGAATGCTGTAGGTAATGCTCAGGCTGCTCAACCAAAAACGTTGGCTGACTACAACCGTCCATATCAGTTTTATGCTAATAGATCTGCAGCTCGTCCTCCCACTTTCCAGAGGATTGATTTCAAGTAGGCCTGGGCGTTCGGGTACCCGTTGGCGTTCGGGTCATTTTTTTTGGATTTTGGTTCTTTTTTAGAACACCTCTTAGGTCCCATTCTAGTAAATTTACAAGTACGGGTCGGGTTCGGATAACACATCGGGTTCGGGTCGGTTTTGTATCACATCCTAGAACTCATAAAGTAACTATATATCATTCGGATTCGGGTTATATCATATCAGTTCGGATATACCCAAAATAAAATCTAAAATTTAAAAGCAAAACATAAGAAATATATACTTATTTATATATAATTAATTAGATAAGGTATTTATTTTAATTTTAGATACTTATTGTTAGATACCATATCAAAATAAATATGTAATTGAATATTTGAAGTATATATTTATGTTTCATATAATTATATTATACAGTAGTTTGGACATTCAGATCAGTTTTTTTGGATATTTTTTTAGATTTTTTGTTTTTTTCGGTTTTTTGGGTTTGGTTAATAACACTTCAGGTTCTGATTTTTTTGTACCACCTTAGAAGATCCATTTGGGTATTTTTTACATTTTGTACCGGGTACGGATCGGGTTCGGTTTGGATTTCGGGTTATGGATTTTATGCTCAGGCCTAATTTCAAGCTTAAGCCTGCTTATTTCTCTCTTGTGGGACAGAGACCTTTCCATGGTCTCTCGCATGAGCACCCTATCGTTTGCATCTAGAAAAGAAAAATTGAGATGATATCCTGCAATTTAGATGGGTAGGAAAATTGCTTGCGACCCTATTGTTCTACTTCAATGGAATGATGACACATTGTTGGAAGCGAAAGATATGTACATTACTAGTGACCCCATTATTTCCCGATACTTTGTTACAAATAAAAAAATAAAAATAAAATATAAAAAGATGAAAAAGACCAACTGCATCAACATCACTGATCATTTGAAAAAGAAAAGAAAAAGATTCAGAGAAAAGAGGAGAGAGAGAGAGAGGAAAGAGATCAGAAAAGACTACATGTTGTTCATATACTTGTTAGGGTAAGAGTCCATGTGTCATTTGACTGATACTCCCAATATTTAGCTTACACATTTACTGCATAAATAAGGTTAGTAGAGGGGTATGTCAAATGGAATCAGCTGAGTTGTGGGCTTGATGGTTTGGTTGCTAAGCCAAAATTTATTACATGGAATTGCCTCTAAGGTGTGCACCAATCTGATTTGGCTTGCAACAGTGTAGAGGTGATAGTATTAGTTTTTAATTTTTTTTGAGTCCCCACAGTTTTAAACATTTTTCACATGACTATTCTAGGTTTTGCTTGAGAGCAAGCAAATGATAAGTTTGAGGGAATTGATATACTATGTATTTTACCACTTTTTATGACATAATAAAATATGTTATATTTGTAGTATTTATATTATATTTGCAGTCTATGTTAAAGTCTTAACATGTTTAGGTACGTCTTGGAGTATTGTGGAGTTTATGGAGCTAAATGGAGCTTAAAGAGAAAAACCTGTAGCTGAGAAAATAAAGTAAAGGCAGAGTCGATGCACAGAGGAAGTGTCAGTCAACACTCATCCTTCGTATCGATCGAAACAAGTGAGAAGGTCTGCCGGCTAAAGATCTAGAATCTGGCCAAAAGTTTCCATAAAATTACAAGATTGCCTCTGACGAGTTTTGACCTTAGATATATATGTTTATGTCAATATTTAGGCAGAGAGACACATATTTGATATTATTATTCTTAGACGATTTTTAAGGTTTGGAGAGGAGATCCAAGACTCCTTTGGAGTCTTGTACCGAAACTCCAGCTTTTCTATCCCTAATCTAATTATGCAATTCATTATGTTCATTGACTGGAGGATTTTTATGTATTTCAATGCAAACGCTATCAAATTAACCCTACAAACTACTCTTGCCAATAAATGTCAAATTTAGTATTTAGGGATCGAATCTACAAAGAGCGTGGGCACACAATAAACTCAATACAGTCGCGATTAAGCTAGTCAAATCGATTAATAAGCAGTAAATAAATTATAGCAGATAATTGATTCATTGGTAAGTAAACAATAATAATAAATAGCTAGATTTAGGGTTTCAGACAAGTGGATTATAAAGGATAGAAGCCAAAGGTATTAATCATAGAACTCAATGTCCAATGTTTCATCTCTGCTTGTTGACACGGAATGACCGTCGATCGATGGCAATGATCCTGCGTCGATTGATGGCAATGATCCTGCGTCGATCGATGGTCTCTTGAGTTCACTAAATTAAGTAAATCAACTCTCGTTTGTTTCTAGCAACCTATCTCAACATAATTAATTCTAGTAGTAGACCATGCTCTCGCTTGCGCCTAACTATCCTATGATCATGGTTCTAGTTAGTTACTCTAGAACACAAGAAATAAACACAATTCTATTGATAGATCTAATAATCACCCTAGCAATTCTATTGTTTGGCTAATCCATCAATACCATTAATAAACCCTAAACCTAACAAGAGATCTACTCAGACATGATTTTTTTCACATAAATCATAGATGAATAGAATCGATTTAATATAAAGAACCAAAGAAGTTCTAGAAGGACTCTGAAGAAGTTCCGTGAGGACTCTGAAGGAGTTCCTCCCTTCTCTCCTAACCTAGAACAATAGATAGAATAAAACGTAGCCGTCGACAATGGCTTAGAAAACATATAAATAGGGTTTTAAGATGTCCAAGGGCATTCTGGTAAATTATGATGACTTCTGGGCATAAGTCGGCCATAAAATAATTCGGGCCTGTCTTCTGGGATCATCGTCGATTGACAACAAGTCTGTGCTGTCGATCGACACTCATTCATCTTCTCGACGGCTTCCTCTCGCGAGGCAGACAAACCACTCTCCAGTAAAACATGCTTAACTTTGGCCCTAAGATGCTGTTTGGCCTCAAAAAGTGGCATTGGAAAGCTAACTCAAATCTCTATCTTATGTCAAAATATCAGCTAAATCTCACCGTAAGAAGGTCTTCATCCATAGCTAAACATCTGACGCATCTGCGCAATTCTGCATCTCTAAAAGCTCTAAAATTACCAAAGATCTCCAGAACGTACCTGAACCTGAAAATACTATAAAACATAACCCAAACAAATATAATAGACTCTAAATAGGACTGATATCATGGCATAATAGTGGTTAATATCAGGCCCTATCATTCATCTTTATGTCTTGCTTGATTATGTCTGAGTAGAATAATTTGTTAGACTTAGGGTTTATAATGGTTGTGATGAATTATTTATTTATAGAACCGCTAAGGTGATTATCTATAATCCTTCACTGAATTGATCTTATTGCTTACATTCTAGAGTAGATAACTAGAATCTTGATCTTATGTTTGATAACAACGAGAGTAGGTTCATACCTGAATATAATTCTGTTGAGCTAGGTCGTTAGGCGCAGTGACATGTTGGTTTAATTGACTTAGTGAACTTATCAATCTGAACGATAAAGCTTGTTTGAAAGTATATCCATCGACACTCTATAAGTGTATCAATCAATACTCATTTTGTATTGAATACGAGAGTATGAGTACTGATTTGAACATGTAGACTCACAACGAGAGTTGGATATCTTACAATTGCATGCGAGTTCTATGATTGATCATCACATATTCTTAGCATCTCTCTCTCTCTCTCTCTATATATATATATCATAATTTAGATTACCTGAAACATGAAGTCTAGCATTTGTCTTATCTGTCTATCAAACCACATATATCTTGTATAATGCTTTCATAATTATTTACTATTTTAAATCTTACTAACATAGCTTAATCTTACATAAAATCTGATCTATTGTGTGTCCTAGCTCCTTGTTGATTCGATCCCTAAGTACTACAGTTTATCTTTTATTTCATAGAATAGACTCTAGGATTAATTTGAGTTGCATCTTGGCTGCACCCTTTTTAATGGGTTTGCCTACGTACCTCAGGGGGATCAAGCCGCACGTAGTTCATGCTGTGGATATGGTAATTTCTTTTGAGATCAGAGTCTAAGCATTTTTTGTTAGATATGCTTATCCTGTGAATTCATCGTTCATGCTTTTGGTTTGAGGTTGTTTTGCTTTCTTGTTTCTTTCGCGGTGATGTACTTGGTGTGACTGCGATGGATTCTGTTTGGTTCCTCTGTTTGTTCCTGTGGTTGAGTTCTACCTTGCCAAAGTGTCGGCGTTGAGTGGGGGGGTTTGAGGTGTGTCTCCGCTTTTTGGTTTCTCATGTCTGTATATAAGCTTCTTCTTTTGTCTTGTTGGGGAAATTTTTATCTCTCTACAAAATCTTTCTTCGTTTAAGAAAGTTCTTGGGAAGAGTTTTCGACGTCGTCTTGATGGCTACTTGATCCCCTGAACTTTTGTTTGGCCACAAAGCATGCTCGTGAGATTCCTTGATTCACTTTGGTGGAGTAGATTCCGTCTTCTATAGGGATTTTGATGCAATGGTGGTAAGTTGATGTGTATCCATGGCTTTCTAAGGATCGCGTTGTAGATGGTTGGTTTGTCAATTACTGTAAATTTTGAGTTTTAGTGTTCCACTGACGTATAATGCTTCAAGAACGCTGTTGATATCTGCTGGTAGATATCTATCGAACTGTTTTTTTCAACAAGACAACCAACCTGAGATTGTTCTTGTAATATTATCGATGAAATTGGCAATATCCGCCGTCGCCCTAGTCATAAGTGAAATGAGTTCGACCCATAGCTATGAAGAACACGATCATTTATTGACATGGGTATGAGCTTCCTTCATACGTGAGAATTATTATCTTACCGATGTGGCGCAACGGTTTATCGGCTATCTAAACTATGAACGGTGAATTATGAGTTTCTTTGAGCATGCGGTCTATCTCTAAGGTAGATCTGGTGGGTTGATGAACCCGCGAGTTTATGTCTCTTACAGTCACTAGCAGCTCTTGGTATCAGAGTTTTGGGATCTCCAAATAAGTTTCGTTGCAGCTGATTATGTGTTCAGATGGTGTGCGTCTATGATTGTGAGGTTATGTCTAGTCTTCTTCTTAGTGCTGGGTAGAGTCGGCGTCAAGGTTTGGATCGTTGACTCGTGCACTCCCGCTGCAGATGAGCTCATCTACCTTTTTGACTAATGTGTCCCATATGGATGAGACGTTACTGTCCTGGGCGTTGACTTTGGTTGTATTAAGACTTGGGGCTCTGAGCAGTAGAAATACAGCTCTCATCGGGGTTTGCAATGTTTCGTGATGTGTACGAAATTGCGGTTGACATGTTCATGGCACTTGAGAGCAAGGCATCAATGGTGGCCAGAGATGGTTGTCGTGTGTTTCTGGTAGTCACGTGGCTACTCTTTCCCAGTTCTGTTGCACCTTCTGCTGGGATCCGGTGCTTGGATGCTCAGGATGCTTGACAGGCGTTTATGATGATGTGATGGAGATTGACATTCTTCTGTTAGCTTGAATTAATTTATGCATTAGGAATATCTAGGCCACACGGTGGACGCCAATTATTGAAGTATAAAACCGGTAACCAATTTTAGAGACTAACCAAAAAATATAGAGAGAGATTAGGGCCAAAAAAAACTTTGTTTATCGAAGTGTTTAAGCCAAACCGAACAAAAAATACAAAGTTTAATAAGACAGGTAGTCAAAAGTTTAAAATCTTATTGTTGTTCTCTTTCACACTCTCCTTTCCTTCTCCATTCAATGCGGTGTTTATTGAGATTTTCTCCCTCTCTTTACATGTATCCGTAGTGTATGATAAAAGTCAGAGAGTCGCTTCAGCAGTCATCATTGTACTTGTTGCTTGTGCAAGTCAGAGTTGTTGATGTAAGTTACGATCAGAGGTAGGAGCAGGCTATTTATAGCCTACTGTTTGTGTGGTTTCGCTTTGTGGGGCATGATACCTTTCCTTCTTGGATCTGATGATAGATCGTCTTGTAGTAATAAGCCTCATGTCTCTAAGCCCAACTCGTATACGGACTGAAGGCCCATTCTCCAACAATTTGCTTTTCCTTTAAAGTGTTGTAGCTTTTTTAAAAAATTATACTCATAATGGATAAGAGATTTTTGAGAAATTCTTTAAATGCTTAAACATAATCGCATTGAAGAAGAAAAAACATCAAGTTTAGAACCAAATGATGATTACAAGTAAATATGCATATAGGCATTATCAGAGTAATTAATCTAAGTCAATTTGGGGATGATCTTATATAAATGGTTTATGGAAAAAGATGATAAATTTTCGCAACAATATTGAGTAGCATCAAAGAGGAATTCAATTGACTTATGAGAGCAGAGAATAGAAGATGTACCCTCACTATTTACATGATGAATTCCAACCTCTCTTATGGGTTATAAAACGCATGGTTACATTCTGACAGAAAAAAGAAACTGTTCATAGTTGGGGAAGATGATGTTGGAACCATAAAATGGTATGTGTTTGCAGTTCATATAGAAGAGTTTTACGACTATAAATAATATTTGAGCATAAATTTGTTGTAGTGTAGTGATATCTCTAGTTTGGTTAGTAAGTAAACTAGAGAAAACCTCTCTATTAAAGTCTCTCTCTCTCTATCTTTCCTTTTCTCTCTTATCTATAACGTTTTCAAGTGTTTCTTCTGCTTCACCGGGAGCCGCCATGCCTCTTTGGCGGTTGCCATTTTCCTTTGTTTCCTCAGTTTGCGTGTTTCTCGTTCTCTTATGTTTCCTCCCTGTGGTCTCTAAGTAGCTTGTGGCAACCAGTGCTCTTTATGCTTACCCCCATCTTTGAGGTACGTCATTGTTGCGCTGGCTCCGGTCAATGTCTTTAGGTGTTTCTTTTCACTTTGTGCTTTTTTGCTATTAGAAGTTGGTGTTTAGTTTAAATTTTTGTAGTCTGCTATTAGCATCTTTGTAAAATCTATCAAAAGTTGAAAAGCTGATAATAATATTTAATTTTTGTAGTCTGCTATTAGCATTTTAGTTTGCTTAGGGTATCTCCAACCATAACACCAAATTAAATGTTAAAATTATATCAAATTTGATGTTATGGCATTAAATTTTATTTTTCTTCTCCAACAATACCAAATTTGGTGTTTTGCCGTTAAACTTTATGTTTTGGTGAATGTAGATTTCATATTAATCTACTCAATTAAAATTTTCTAGTCAAAATTTGAAGAAGGAATTTATCATAATTTTGTATTCTAATTGTAGCTTCCTTTTACTACCACTTTCTTATATTAGATATGAAAATAATCAGCTAATCATAAATGTCATTAAATTATTAATTAAATGATTTTATTCTTTATTTTAATAGAATAGATAAGGAATGNATGATTGTGAGGTTATGTCTAGTCTTCTTCTTAGTGCTGGGTAGAGTCGGCGTCAAGGTTTGGATCGTTGACTCGTGCACTCCCGCTGCGGATGAGCTCATCTACCTTTTTGACTAATGTGTCTCATATGGATGAGACGTTACTGTCCTGGGCGTTGACTTTGGTTGTATTAAGACTTGGGGCTCTGAGCAGTAGAAATACAGCTCTCATCGGGGTTTGCAATGTTTCGTGATGTGTACGAAATTGCGGTTGACATGTTCATGGCACTGGAGAGCAAGGCATCAATGGTGGCCAGAGATGGTTGTCGTGTGTTTCTGGTAGTCACGTGGCTACTCTTTCCCAGTTCTGTTGCACCTTCTGCTGGGATCCGGTGCTTGGATGCTCAGGATGCTTGACAGACGTTTATGATGATGTGATGGAGATTGACATTCTTCTGTTAGCTTGAATTAATTTGTGCATTAGGAATATCTAGGCCACACAGTGGACGCCAATTGTTGAAGTATAAAACCGGTAACCAATTTTAGAGACTAACCAAAAATATAGAGAGAGATTAGGGCCAAAAAAACTTTGTTTATCGAAGTGTTTAAGCCAAACCGAACGAAAAATACAGTTTAATAAGACAGGTAGTCAAAGGTTTAAAATCTTATTGTTGTTCTCTTTCACACTCTCCTTTCCTTCTCCATTCAATGCGGTGTTTATTGAGATTTTCTCCCTCTCTTTACATGTATCCGTAGTGTATGATAAAAGTCAGAGAGTCGCTTCAGCTGTCATCATTGTACTTGTTGCTTGTGCAAGTCAGAGTTGTTGATGTAGGTAGGAGCAGGCTATTTATAGCCTACTGTTTGTGTGGTTTCGCTTTGTGGGGCATGATACCTTTCCTTCTTGGATCGGATGATAGATCGTCTTGTAGTAATAAGCCTCATGTCTCTAAGCCCAACTCGTATACGGGCTGAAGGCCCATTCTCCAACAATTTGCTTTTCCTTTAAAGTGTTGTAGCTTTTTAAAAAAATTCTACTCATAATGGATAAGAGATTTTTGAGAAATTCTTTAAATGCTTAAACATAATCGCATTGAAGAAGAAAAAACATCAAATTTAGAACCAAATGATGATTACAAGTAAATGTGCATATATGCATTATCAGAGTAATTAATCTAAGTTAATTTGGGGATGATCTTATATAAATGGTTTATGGAAAAAGATGATAAATTTTCGCAACAATATTGAGTAGCATCAAAGAGGAATTCAATTGACTTATGAGAGCAGAGAATAGAAGATGTACCCTCACTATTTACATGATGAATTCCAACCTCTCTTATGGGTTTTAAAACGCATGGTTACATTCGGACAAAAAAAAGAAACTGTTCATAGTTGGGGAAGATGATGTTGGAACCATAAAATGGTATGTGTTTGCAGTTCATATAGAAGAGTTTTACGACTATAAATAATATTTGAGCATAAATTTGTTGTAGTGTAGTGATATCTCTAGTTTGGTTAGTAAGTAAACTAGAGAAAACCTCTCTATTAAAGTCTCTCTCTCTTCCCTTTTCTCTCTTATCTATAACGTTTTTAAGTGTTTCTTCTGCTACACCGGGAGCCGCCATGCCTCTTTGGCGGTTGCCATTTTCCTTTGTTTCCTCAGTTTGCGTGTCTCTCGTTCTCTTATGTTTCCTCCCTGTGGTCTCTAAGTAGCTTGTGGCAACCAGTGCTCTTTATGCTTACCCCATCTTTGAGTTAGGTCATTGTTGCGCTGGCTCCGGTCAATGTCTTTAGGTGTTTCTTTTCACTTTGTGCTTTTTTGCTATTAGAAGTTGGTGTTTAGTTTAAATTTTTGTAGTCTGCTATTAGCATCTTTGTAAAATTTATCAAAAATTGAAAAGCTGATAATAATATTTAATTTTTTATGAAGAAAAGAATTTTTAGTTTGCTTAGGGTATCTCCAACCAAAACACCAAATTAAATGTTAAAATTATATCAAATTTGATGTTATGGCATTAAATTTTATTTTTCTTCTCCAACAATACTAAATTTGGTGTTTTGCCGTTAAACTTTATGTTTTGGTGAATGTAGTTTTCATATTAATCTACTCAATTAAAATTTTCTAGTCAAAATTTGAAGAAGGAATTTATCATAATTTTTGTATTCTGATTGTAGCTTCCTTTTACTGCCACTTTCTTATATAAGTTATGAAAATAATCTGTTACAAAAAAAAAAAAAAAACAAAAGATATGAAAATAATCAGCTAATCATAAATGTCATTAAATTATTAATTAAATGATTTTATTCTTTATTTTAATAGAGTAGATAAGGAATGTATGGTCAAATCTTCAAGAAATCATTGACTTCTTCTTCTAAATTTACTTCACCAATCCCCTATATAAAACCTCTGACATCCCAACAAATTTCATCAACACTGAAACACAAGAATACATTTTCAAAACGTAAAAAAATACTTTTCAAAGAATGAGTAACATCAGATCTTCCATTGTTGTCAGTACAATTGCAATAATTTTGTTGCTGGTCGTTACAGGTTAATCAAGCATTTTCATTACTAGTATTCTCAAACGTCGTAGATATTATCCCACCTTTAAATGCACATTTTGTTTTGTTTTGTAAATACTAAACATGTGCTTTTAAATTTATATTACAACTATTAAGAGTTTCTTATTTCGTTTTCATATATACAAATATGATCTTGATAATTTTCATAAGAATACATGCGTTAATGATGTTTTAATGCTCGTTATAAATGATACATTTTTATATTTATTTTTATCAAAAATATCTCTTTGCATGGTTATGAATACTCTTTTCTTTGATTTTTGATCAACTTCTAATATTTTTCATAAATATTTACTTTTCATAGTCTTTTCAGTATCTGAATCTTAATATCATAACAGTTATCTGGTTTACCATTCTATTGTTTTTCAAATATTTTGTCGATGGTGGAGAGATCTCCCTCACATGTTATATATTAGATTATGCTGAAGCTTATTAAAAAAAAAGTATTTTATTAATTCTAACATTAGTTAAAACTATATTAAGATTTTTTGTTTGAGGTTTTAGTCGCTATGTATTTTATTTTTAACTAATCTTAGTAATTTTGCAGAACAAGCGAACGCATTCACTATTATTGGTGACTGTTTTGGACCCGCCACAGATGCTTGTGAACAAATTTGCAAGTCGAAAGGTTATAAAGAGGCGTTTTTTGGGAGTTTTAGAGACAAGACGGGTTGTTGCTGCAGACCTCCAAAGAAACAAACATATGGGCAATCTAATCAATTGAAATATTAAATGGCTTTCATAATAATTTGTATTTTGCATGATCATAAAAAACATTAAAATATAATATTTTAACAATATATGGAATAACTTTTTTCCTTTTAATATATCATGGTGCAAGTTAAATGTTGTAAGAATCTCTATATGATTTGTTAAGTCAGTTAATTCTCACAAAAACTAATTACTGGAATACCCTTAATAAATTAAAATTATACACAATTATCATTACTAAATATTTTATTTTTATTTTTATTTTTATTAATAAAAATTTTCTTATTTTTAATTTAAATTTCCTTTTTGAAAACCATATAAATAATAAAAATTAAATATTAATGAAATATACAAATTTTGAATATATATATATATATATATAAATTTTATTTCTTACTTTATATTTTTCCTAAACAACATAAATAAAAAAAGAAAATATCCTTTAATTTTCAAAATATATAGGTTTATAGGTCTATAAATATAAAACAAAATTCACAAAATATTTGAGAAAATAAAATAAGGAAAAAATTGCCAAAAGTTACTTAAAAATTGATTTTAAATGTAAAAATGTACCCCAATTCAGTTAAATTCAAAAAACAACACAAAATGCTAGTGAAATTACAACAAACTTTTTAGACCAAACCAAAAATATGTATTGAATTTTACCATTATAACCCTCCACGTGAGAAGACTTATAAGAAAGTCTTATCTGAAAAGACTTCTAAGGAAGTCTTCTCGTACCGTAGATCTTAAAAATAATTTAATTGAAATCATGTAGTTATTAACATTTATAAATGATATAAATTTATATTTACTAAAATTGAATTGTTTTTAACATAGATGAGTGAACGTAGATTGAATCATGATAGTCTTTGGTTTAGTGCTTAGTAACATATGTTATAGTATTATTTATATTTTTAGGGTTATATTTTAGAATCTTAACTTCAAAAAAATAGACTTAAATGTGTTTAGTTTGTGTATATTAAACACTATATAAATTAATTATAAGTTTACTGAATTCTTTTTTTGCTACTTAGTTAGTTATTTGATTGGGTTAGGGTTTGGAAGACTTTCTAGAAGATTTCTTGGGAAGTCTTCTGACATATACTGAACTAGAAGACATCTTAGAAGACTTCATACATGTTCCCTCCTAAATTATAGTAAAATTTAGGGTTCCCTCTTAAAGCCAAGTTTTCTAGAGAGTCTTCTCATGTATTAGATTTAAAAATAATTAATAAATTTTATATAACATATTTTGAAAGGAAAATAATCAAAATCATGTAATAATAAATATTTTTAAATAATGTAAATTTAGTTTTACTAAAACTGAATTAGTTACAACATGATATATGAGTGAATGTAAACTGAGTCATGATAGTATTTGGTTTAGGGTTTGACAATGATATAGTATTGCTCGTACTTTTAAGTTTGATTTTGAAATCTTATTTTTTTAATTTTTTTAGTTTGACATATATGTGTTTAGTGACTATCTAATAACTTGATTTTTTTTTTTAAATAAGTTTCTTTTAAGTTTAAAAAGTATTTTTTCTTAGTTATTTGAATATAAGGTTTGGAAGACTCGCATAATACTTCTTGAGAAGTTTTCTGAGACAAATAATTTAGAAGACTTTTTCTAATGTATTTTATGTTATAAAACTTCTCAAGAAGTCTTCCAACCCGAACCAAACCTTAATTTTCACGTTCAATTTTAACATAATCAAAAGTAAACTAAAATATATTTAACCTAACCTGATATTTTACTGGATATATCAATAGTATTTTTCAATTTTTGGTGTTTCTAAAAAAATAAAGTTGGTAAAAACACGGAAACCCTAGCCGTTTTCTTTGAGGAAATTTCAAATGCGATTTTATTTATGATTTCCGACGAATCTCTTCTTCGTCCTTTTCACCCATTTGTTAGATGTATTAGGATTTCTCTTTATATTTTATTAGGGTTCTACTGGAATATTTTCTGGAAGACTTTGCATGCATGAAGTCTTTTGAAAGTCTTCTAAAAAGTATTCTGAAAATTTTCTGAAAGTCTTCCAAAGTCTTCCGAAGTTTTCTCATGTATTTGTGATGTTGGTTGGTTTGGTTTTTGTTTGAGATGTTGGTTTTTCATTCTTTTTCAGGCAGTAAAATGGAATTATCATAAATTCTGAAGAGGATGTTTACCTTAGGGCAAGAGCCTATTCCACTGAAAAGCATTGCGTATCATACCAATGACCAAAATTTGCTTTATGTTGTAAATGCTGCTCTATATGATGATGAATGGGGGGAGATGAATAACTCAAGGTTGGAAGTGTTCATCAAGGTTTAGGAGTTGAAGTTTTGATGGGCGTCAAGGCTTGTTCATTTTATGCTCCATTTCCAGCTGCATATTGACATGGTGTGTTGTTTATTGTTCTAGCAGAGTATAAATATCCTAAACAATTAGCTATCACATTAACCCTAATCTTAACTCTTGCCAAGAGAGATCAGGTGTAGTACTTAGGGATCGAATCCATAGAGAGCAAAGGCACACAATAGATTTCTTATTTATAAAGACTAACCTAGGTAAATATATATATTGGTGGTGAACAATCAATTTAAGGAAATATTCATTGTCAAAAAGTAGGATGCAATATGGAAATATGTTACTAATGCAAATATCAAAATATTTTATTAATTAACTAGATGTAAATATAAATATAAATATGCTAGATCTAGGGTTTCAAGCTAAATGAATATAAAGGATAGGAAGCACGGAAATATATATATACTAGAACTCAAATGTTAACTATTTTGGCCCTTTTAACTTCAACTCTCGTATGCCCGCAAAAGGAAAGACCATCGATCGACGGCTAAGGCTTGGTATCGACCGACGGTGAAATCAGAATGCAGTGTGGGCGAGATTTGATAAGTCCACCAAACTTGTTAGACCAGCTCTCGCATGCGCCTAACAGCCTAGTTCAACAGAATCTGTTCTGGCACATAACCTACTCTAGTAGTTGTCCATGTCCTATCATCAAGATCCTAGTAAGCTACTCTAGAATGCAAGCATTAAGCACAACTCAATTGATGGATATTAACTTGACATAACAATTCTATTTTAGGGCTAATCCATGATTGCTATCATTCAACCCTAAATCTAATTGATAACTATTCAAACTTGATCTTTATCACATAAATCATAGAAGAATAGAAAAGATATGAAATATATAAAAACCAAAGAAGTTCCAGGAGAACTCTGAAGGAATCTCTCATTTCTCTCCTAATACAATATGATAGAACTAAAATGTTGTGTTAAGTTCTTGTGTTTAACTCTTGTCTGTCTTCTCAAGACATAAAATATAAAGCCCTAAATTTATGTCAAAACTCGTCCATGGTATTTTCGTCATTCTGGCTTTGGCTTTATTCGTCGGCTGTTATCGATCGATGGCATGCGTGCTACATCGATCAATCTTGGGCTTTAATCATCGGTCGACGCCAAGTGTATTCCATCGATCGATGACTTTGTCGACTCCCTAGATGATCAGCTACAAACTTTTCTCCTCAAGATGCTTCAAAAGCTTCAAGTATCTCATATATCTCCAAAACGTTTCTGGACCTGTAAATACTCTAAAATATAGCCTAGACACACATAATAAACTCTAAATAGAGCCTATAACATGGCCCAAAACTGGTAATAAGTAGCTTATATCACATATCAAGAAGAAGTATGTAGTCTTATTGGTCCAGAAACGGTGAGATTTTAAGTGATTGAGTTCGAGCACCTCACTGGTCTAAACTGAAAATATATTGAGAACATGGATAATCCGGCTGTAGAGGTGAAAACGAGTTGTTTCATTTATGGGAGATGATGGTTGTGGATATTGATGCTGGTCCAAGTTCTGAACAAATAATAGCGGCATGTAAGAGATGTGGAGAGTGGTCTCAGGATGACCGCATCCGGCTGGTATACCTAGCCATCTACACATGATACATTGAAGGAAAAACACTCATCCGCTACACGGGCTAGCTCTGCAAGGCTAGTGATGGATCTAGAAGAATTTGAGACTTGCCCAAGGGGGAGATTGGCTTTTAAGTTCCTGATGGACTATGTGAAGGGAAAACATTTGACAAGGTCTTATACCATTGATGGGTTTATTCAAGTTCTCCAAGTGTGGATATACTTCGCTCTGCCAAACTTTGCTGGGTCCTGTGGAAAGTCCATACGAAACAAACCAAGTCCCCCTTTGCTGGCTTACAAGGGACATAAAGGAAGAAAATTTGTCAAAGAGAGTATCAACACACATGTATGTCTGATTATTCCCAATAGTATATTAGTGATTATCGTCTCAAATATCTAACTTGATATTTACTTACTGAAAACTCGCGTAGTCAACTATGTGCCGAAAGACATTTGTGAAATGTTCCCTAAATGGGACAATGATAAGACTGACATGGCGCTTAAAAACATGGTGAATTTCATGTTTAGTGCTAAAGCTCATTGGAAGTGGACCCAAGACTGCTGGTCAGACAAAGGTACTAACCCGTGGACCAATCCAAAGGTTATCTTTGTGACTGATGGGTTTTGGCAGTGCGTAAAGGAGATGAAGCTTCTTGCGGATAAGATGAAATCACTGGAGAAGAAGGTGTGAATCAACCAAGAAGGCACTGACTCTAATGAACTTCAACTCACACTTTCATAACCGACTAAGCCTGTGCACGAACCATGGGTTAGTACCAAAACCTCTCCCAAAATCAAAGTGAAGAGAAATACCGGTTCCAGCGATATGTACATATTGCTTTGGAAAAATCAATTTTTCTTTGGCGCGCTCCGGTTTCGGAGAACTTGAGTTTGAGTCTGCGGTGGGTTAGAGTCTGATTCTTCGATTCCTCCAGCTTTGGATGGAAATGATAGAAGTTTCGATGTTGTATCTGAGTTTCAAGAGGAGCCCTAGGAATAAGAACATGATGACAAAGAGGATGGTATTATTGACAACTCGTCCATTTCTGATGACTTCCTGAAGAAACTGGGAAAAATTGACTTTTTCTTGCTGACCTCGAGACGAGGATCCCTTCCTCGGAGGAGAAACCTTGAACACCGCCTTTCGGTTGAATCTGCCTCTTAATTTCTTACTTTTCTCAGTAGAGGTTGTAGTTTCCGCTTCCTCGCTTTCTTACTTCCTACGCTCAGGCTCGTAATACTACAGTTTCTCAGTTGTCTCCGGCGGTGATTCAGGACATGTTCATGGTGGACGTTCTGGACTCCGAGTCTGGCATTGATGTCAATGTCAAATTATTTAAGACAATATCTCAGATGAACAAGTTTCTGACTAATTCAGATATATTTTGTGAGTATCAAGGCACGGTGCAGCCTCCTAAGGGGGTATCGTTTGTCAAAGGCTCACAACTGGAAATGGAGATATTTTTTTGCGGGTTGGTCAGGCAATCGTTTGTGACTTTTTCGCCGTATAGGACCGAGTGGAATCTTTCCTCTGGTAGCTGAATGATTATAGGCAAGATGCTTTTCTTCGCAGATTCAATGCCTTAACGCATGTGTTTTGCCATTGTAGGTGCTCATCTATAATTTAGAAAGCTTCCACCTTGGGTCGTAGAACCTCTCGCTAGGATACAGAGTTTGGGGGAGTTTGATTGAACGCAGATTGAATTGAGCGAGTTCATCAAAGCTTTCCTCGTATTAACACTGGTTAGTGTTTTATGCCTTTGCTCGGATCGGTTCTTGACGGCTCATATTTTCACAACTTTTCTCTTTCTTCCTTTTAGATTGCTGAGGGCGTGGAATTGTCCAGAGCCGCGGAGATACCGAAGAAAAAGGAGGTCGACAAAGAATATGGGGAAAGTGAAGAGTATTATTCATGTTTACACCATGACTCGAAGAACACCCGTAGCTGAAAAAATGAAGAGAAGACAAAGTCGATGCACAGAGGAAGTGTCGGTCGACACTCATCCTTGGTGTCGATCGACACAAGCTCGAAGGACTTGCCGGCTCAAGATCAAGAATTGGACCCATAAGTTTCCACAAAATTACAAGATTGCCCCTACGAGTTTGACCTAAAATATATATGTTTATGCCAATGTTTAGGCAGAGAGACAAAAATATGATATTATTATTCTTAGAAGCTTTTTAAGGTTTGGAGAGAAGATCCAAGACTCATTCAGAGTAGATCCAAGCTTTTTAAGGTTTGGAGAGAAGATCCAAGATTTTAATCTAATTATGCAATTCATTATGTTCGTCTTTATGTCTTGCTTGATTATGTCTGAGTAGAAATACTTTGTTAGACTTAGGGTTTATAAAGGTTATAAGGAATTAATGGTTATAGAACTACTAAAGTGATTATCTAGATTTTTCATTGAATTGGTCTTATTGCTTGCATTCTAGAGTAGCTACCTAGAATCTTGATCTTAGGTTTGACAATTGCGAGAATAGGTTTATACCTTAATATAATTATGTTGAGCTAGGTTGTTAGACGCAGTGACGTGCTTGTTTAATTGACTAAGTGAATTTATCGATCTGAATGATAAAGCATGTTTGAAAGCGTATCAATCGACACTCTATAAGTGTATCATTTGATACTCGTTCTGTACTGAATCTGACAGTATGAGTACTGATTTAAACATGTAGACTCACATCGAGAGCTGAATATCTTACAATTTCATTTGAGTTCTAGAATTGATCATCACATATTCTTAGCATCTATATATCATAATTTAGATTACATGTAATCTGAAGTATAGCTTCTATCTTATATGTTTATCAAACCACATCTATCTTGACTAATGCTTTGATAAATATTTATTGTTTTAAATCTTACTAACTTAGCTTAATCTTATATAAAATCTGATCTATTGTGTGCCCTCGTTTCCTGTGGATTCAATCCTTAAATACTACAGTTGATTTCTTATTTGAGAGAGTTGGTTCTAGGATTAATTTGAGATGCATCAAATTTGGCGTTGTTTCCGGGAAGCATTGGACTCGCCAATAGATTTGATTTATTGATTTAGTCTAAGTTTTGCTTTTAATTTCTTGCATGCCCAGCAACACCAGAAGCAGCAAGGAAAAAGATATCTTACCATCTTCAAACCCTACTCAACTTGAGCTTACAATCCGGAAAGAAAAGTGAGTCACGTCGATCGACACCTCTACTTCGTCGATTGACACCATTCATAGGCAAGCAACGATCGACACTTTTCCAGAAACATATATCAATACAAACTTACGAGATATTAACATGGTCGCACCTCTTATATTGACCCGAGATGAGCATGGAGACCTGCGTGACCTAGAGGGCCACATGTGTAATGCAACAGGTCGAATGATAAATGATCAGGGGGGAGGGGGGGATGAACTCCATGACCCAGAAGCAGATTCATTTCAAGCTGCTTTGGAAGCTGAGAATGCTGTAGCTAATGATCAGGCTGCTCGACCAAAAACGTTGGCTAACTACAACCGTCCAGATCAGTTTTATGCCAATAGATCTGCAGTTCGTCCTCCCACTTTCCAGAGGATTGATTTCAAGTAGGCATGGGCGTTCGGGTACCCGTTGGCGTTCGGGTCGGGTTTTTTGGATTTTGGTTCTTTTTTATAACACCTCTTAGGTCCCATTCTAGTAAATTTACAAGTACGTGTAAGGTTCGGATAACACATCGGGTTCGGGTCGGTTTTGTATCACATCCGAGAACTCATAAAGTAACTATATATCATTCGGATTCGGGTTATATCAGATCAGTTCGGATATACCCGAAATAAAATCTAAAATTTAAAAGCAAAACATAAGAAATATATACTTATTTAAGTATAATTAAGTATTTAAGGTATTTATTTTAATTTTAGATACTTATTGTTAGATACCATATCAAAATAAATATGAAATTAAATATTTGAAGTATATATTTATGTTTCATATAATTATATTGTACAGTAGTTTGGACATTCGGATCAGTTTTTCAGATATTTTTTAGATTTTTTTGACTTTTTCGGGTTTAGTTTTAAGTTTTATATAGTTTTATTGAGTCAAGAAGGAGATGATGATAAACTTTTCAAATTTTAATATGTTATCTAACAACTCGCTAGCACCATTCTTTGATATTATTGATTGCATGGTGTACTGAATGAAAACACCAAAGCTGATCACCTACCAATAACATCTACGCTAGTTGAGGGTGTTTGGAGAAATCAAAGCTGACCTCCAACCTTAATCAACTCAACTGCTTGTTTTGGGGCTTGGTATACATTGGATCGAATTCCTCCTGCAAGTCTAGAAGGTAAAAGTCTGTGTATTTTTGGTTCTCCTCTCACCTCTCTTTGGCATCAAGAAAAGAAAAGATTGAGATGATTTTCTGCGATTTAGAGGGGTAAGAAAATTTCATGCGATCCCATTATTCTATTTCAATAAAATGATCACACATTGTTGAAAATGAGGGATAGGTACATTACCACTGATCCCATTATTCGCCTACACTTTGTTACAAAAAGAAAGAAAGAAAAGAAAGAAAAAGAAGATAATAAGACGGATTGCATCAGCATCACTATTCATTGGAAAATGAAAGAAAAAGATTAGAAGAGAGAGAAAAGAGATCAGAAAATATTATATATATGTTGTTCATATACTTGCTTGGGTAAGAGTCCATGTGTCCTTTGATTGATACTCTCAAGATTTAGCTTACACATTTACTGCATAAATGCCTTCTTGCACAATTTTATATTGGCTTAAGCAGATTGAACCATGATCTCTTACATCCTGGGTTGACATGCCTTCCTGCACAATTTTTTTGATGATGTGTGAGCTGAAGATTTGAGGAACAAGATTTCTACATTCACTTAGGAGCCTGAAGAATCTTTCAGAGACTCCTGAATCAGATTCAAGTCATATCAGCAAGAGTTTCCACATCATGGGTTCAACAAAGTACAACTGCTGAGTTCCTTTCTCAGAGGCATTGTTGGTCTACCAGAGTGCTCTAGACACAGCTAGTGGAGAAAATTTCAACACTAGGAATCCTGAGGAAGCTATAAGACTCATTGAGAACTTGGCATCTAGTAATAGTACCAAGAACACTGATTATGAGAGAAAGAAATCACCTGCCAGCTTGACTAAGGAACATATGGATGAAGTCAAGGTAAAGCTATACAGTGTTCACAAACTACTCATGAAACAAGTCAGTTTCGCCAATGTAGAAGATGTAGCCTTCGATCGCGACAAGGGAGAAGAAGAGGAGAAAGTGAATTTTGTGAATGGTACTGGTTTTTAGAGTCAAATGTATGGGAGTCAGAAGAATAACATGAACTTCAATGGTGCTGACAAAATGAGTAATTTCAAAAACCAGAGCTCTCAATACCAGAATTCTTTCAGCAACAACATCAATAGCTTCAACAACTCAAGAAAGCAATTTGGAATCAATGATTGATCAAGTTCTTGAGGGACAGCATAAGATGCATGTAAACTTCACTGAGAAGATAGATGATGTGTACACCAATCTGAATGAGAAATTCGAATCTCTTAGCACCCATGTGAATAAGTTGGAAACTCAGGCTGCACAGACTAATGAAGCTGTGAGAAAGCAGGAAGCACTAGTTAAGGAAAGGAATGAGGCTGGACAAAGACACCACGTGAGTGCCATCATTGATGGTGATTTTTGGTAACTGACGAAACATGAGAAACTTCAAGAGGCATAATTTAAAGTCGAGAGTTCAATGTCGTTTGGCAGTTCGCATTGGTGTCGATCAACACCACCTGCTGAGCAGCGATCAACACCACTTGAAGAATCCATAGGATCTTGACAGACTGCAAGCATCAATCAACACTACCCGTATGACGATAGACACAATCCTGCACCTGTAACATATCTCGCACGATTACCAAGCATCAATCGACACCGACCATATATCAATTGATCCCCATCTCAGACAAGGCTGACTGTTGATATTAATCAACAACCTAACTATGTCCAACGCCCTCCTGAGTATGATGCGCCATAGCCAGATATCTATAAAGAGGCTACTGACAGAAATATTCATATTGGGAAGAGGAAAAAAATAAGGTTCCTAAGCATCTAAGGAGAGAAGCAACTGTCAGGGAGATGGATGGTTTTACCAAGAGAGTTTTGAGAATCCCTGAAGATGAGCCATTTGATGAGGCTTACTAAAATAATAATCTCTGAATGTTTTTCAGAGAGAGTAAAAAAGCAGAAGAGGACATCGAGAGAATGTTCTATCAACTTAGAGACCTGAAGAAGAAAGATTCAAAGCGGAAGAAGAAAAGTGACCCTGGAAAATTTGTAGTCCCATGCACTGTTGCAGGACATGTCTACCAGAATGCACTGTGTGATACATGATCTTCAGTGAGCGTCATTCCTAAGGTAATGGCATGATGCTCAAACATCTTGAGGTAGTAATTGCCAAAAGTAGAGATGTATTACATCCTATACTGATCAGAGATCTTGAGATAATAATTGGTAACTCTGTGATCCTTGTACACTTTCAGTTGATGGATATCAAGATAGGATGTAATACATCTCTACTGCTTGGGAGAGCCTTTATGGCTATTGTATGAGTTGTTTGCATCATGCAGACAAACAAGTTGTGTCTTACACTTGTTGATGGGAACATTTTCTATGACCATGTCCAAGTCTTTAAGAGAGAGAATGTCCTACATTGAGCCGGATGATGACCTAAGACTTTTGGCAACATGTTACTGT
This sequence comes from Sinapis alba, assembly GCA_012274485.2. Classification (NCBI taxonomy): domain Eukaryota; kingdom Viridiplantae; phylum Streptophyta; class Magnoliopsida; order Brassicales; family Brassicaceae; genus Sinapis; species Sinapis alba. The sequence goes on from MU107436.1 coordinate 29,757, forward strand.
AATTATGAACGCAAGGACGATGATGACGAAGGAGTGCCGATCGACACAAAATCCGCATTGATCGACACAAATTTTGGGGCTTGGTATACATTGGATCGAATTCCTCCTGCAAGTCTAGAAGGTAAAAGTCTGTGTATTTTTGGTTCTCCTCTCACCTCTCATTGGCATCAAGAAAAGAAAAGATTGAGATGATTTTCTGCGATTTAGAGGGGTAGGAAAATTTCATGCGACCCCATTATTCTATTTCAATAAAATGATCACACATTGTTGAAAATGAGGGATAGGTACATTACCACTGATCCCATTATTCGCCTACACTTTGTTACAAAAAAAAAAAAGAAAAGAAAGAAAAAGAAGATAATAAGACGGACTGCATCAGCATCACTGTTCATTGGAAAATGAAAGAAAAAGATTAGAAGAGAGAGAAAAGAGACCAGAAAATATTATATATATGTTGTTCATATACTTGCTTGGGTAAGAGTCCATGCGTCCTTTGATCGATACTCTCAAGATTTAGCTTATACATTTACTGCATAAATGAGGTCATTAGATGGTTTTGTCAAATTGAATAAGCTGACCTGTGGGCTGGATGGTTTGGTTGCTAAGCCTAGATTAAGTACATGGAATAGCCTCTAAGGTGTGCACCATTCTGATGTGGCTTACAACAGTGCAGAGGTGATGGTATTAGTTTTTTAGTTGTTTGAGTCCCCGCCGTTTTAAAACCTTTTTTACAAGACTATTCTAAGTTTTGCTTGAGGTCAAGTAAAGGATAAGCCTGAGGGAATTGATATACTATGGATTTCAACACTTTTTATGCAATAATATATGTTATATTTATAGTCTTTATATTATATTTGTAGTCTATTTTAGAGTCTTAACAGGTTTAGGTACGTCGTGGAGTATTGTGGAGTTTATGGAGCTAGATGGAGCTTAATGGGGAAAAAAACCGTAGCTGAGAAAATAAAGAGAAAGCAGAGTCGATGCACAGAAGAAGTGTCGATCGACACTAATTCTTCGTGTCGATCAACACAAGTGACAAGGTCTGCCGGCTAAAGATCTGGAATCGGGCCCAAAAGTTTCTATAAAATTACAAGATTGCCTCTGACGAGTTTTGACCTAAGATATATATGTTTATGACAATGTTTAGGCAGAGAGACAAATATTGGATATTATTGTTCTAAGAAGCTTTTTACGGTTTGGAGAGGAGATCCTACACTCCTTTAGAGTATTGCACTGGAACTCCATTTTTTTCTATCCCTAATCAAATTATGCAATTCATTATGTTCATATTTATGTCTTGCTTGATTATGGCTGAGTAGAATAATTTGTTACACTTAGGGTTTATAATGGTTATGATGAAATATTTTTTATAGAATTGCTAAGGTGATTATCTACAAACCTTTACTGAATTGATCTTACTGCTTGCATTCTAGAGTATATAACTAGAATCCTGATCTTAGGTTTGATAACAACAAGAGTAGGTTCATACCTTAATATAATTATGTTGAGCTAAGTTGTTATGTGCAGTGACATGCTGGTTTAATTGACTTAGTGAACTTATCGATCTGAACGATAAATCCTGTTTGAAAGTGTATCGATCGACACTTATAAGTATATTGATCGATACTCGTTCTGTATTGAATACGAGAGTATGAGTACTGATTTGAACATGTAGACTCACAACGAGAGTTGGATATCTTAAATTGCATTTGAGTTCTAGGATTGATCATCACATATTCTTAGCATCTATTTATCATAATTTAGATTACCTAAAACCTTAAGTCTAGCTTCTGTCTTATATGTTTATCAAACCACATATATCTTGTATACTTCTTTGATAATTATTTACTATTTTAATCTTACTGACGTAGTGTAATCTTACATAAGATCTGATCTATTGTGTGTCCTTGCTCCTTGTGTATTTGATCCCTAAGTACTATAGTTAATCTTTTATTTAAGAGAGTTGACTCTAGGATTAATTTGAGTTGCATCATGGCTGCACCCTTTTTAATGGGTTTGCCTACTTACCCTGGGGGGATCAAGCCGCATGGAGTTCATGCTGTGGATATGACAAATTTCTTTTGAGATCAGAGTATAAGCATTTATTGTTAGATATGCTTATCCTGTGAACTCATCGTTCATGCTTCTGGTTTCAGGTTGTTTTTCTCTCTTGTTTCTTTCGTGGCGATGTACTTGGCGTGACTGCGATAGATTCTGTTTCGGGAGATGTGTTTGGTTCCTCCGTTTGTTCTTGTGGTTGAGTTCTTCATTGACAGAGTGTCGATGTCGAGGGGGGAGGGGTTTGTGTCTTTGTGGTAAGTTCCCCTTCTGGGGTGTGTCTCGGCTTTTTGGTTTGTCTTGTCTGTATATCAGCTTCTTCTTTTGTCTTCGGGGAATTTTCATATCTCTACGACCTCTTTCTTTTTTTGCAAAGTTTTTCTTGGGAAGATTTTTCGACGACGTTTTGCTGGCTACTTGATCCCCTGAGCTTTGGTTTGGCCACAAAGCATGCTCGTGAAATTCCTTGATTCACTTTGATAGTGTAGAGTCTTTCTTCTATAGGGATTTTGATGCAGTAGTGGTAAGTTGATGTGTATCCATGGCTTTCCGAGGATCACGCTCTAGAGGGTTGGTTTGTCAATTACTCTAAATTTTTGAGTTTTAGTGTTCCACACACGTAGATGGGCAGCTTAGTGGTTCCCTACAATATTTTTTTCTCTCTGGTGAAGTTGGTTAGTGGTTTCGTTATGGGTTTTAGTTTGTATCCTCTTATGTCCATCTTCTTTAGTGTCTCTCTGAAGATTAGTTCACGAAACTCTTAGTATCAATCAGGAAGTGGGAGACTTGACAATAGGAGAACATTAGCTTAATGACTAGTGGATTGTTATGTGGGGTATTGAGGTCTTCGGTATGGAGGTCTTCAAAGGTGAGTGTATCATGTCCGAGGGGAACTCCAACGGGCTTGTATTTTGTGTACTGACATCCGCTGTCTTCGGGGCGTCATTTAGGATCTAGCTCATCATGTCCAGGTCATACTTTTCTTTCTTTTGGGATTTAGCTTCTAAGGAATTTTTGGCTTGGTCTCCTTGTCCATTCGTCTAGTATCTCTGTTCAACAGTGATCGGTGGTGATTATCCTTTTTTCAAGGCTGTTGTTAGATCCTAAAGTTCTGGTGTCGGGGGGTCTGATCTTTCCCTTATTGAATTTTGAGAGTATGAATTCCTGCAGGTGCAGGCATTATTCGGTCACATGTCCGACCCTTTTGTGAAAATCATAATTTCTTTACAATCTCCCACGGTCTTCTTCTTGAGTCTATCTGTCCAGGATTGCCTTGATGAAAGAGGGGCATCACTATTGTAAATTCTGAGGGATTTTCCAGATCTTTCCTCGAACTTATATTTGGTATCATAATGTGTGTGAGGCTCCCAAGCCTATTTAGTTGGTTTATCCTTTTAGGTCACCGACGGTGGTTTCGTTACTGAATACCTTCTTGCCATTACAATTCTATCCTCCTCCAGTTCAGTGTGGTCGACCTATGCAACGCGCCTTTGAGATTGCGTTTTTTTTTTTAATTTTGAGGTCCTCGCAGAACTTTGACTTATACCAGAGAGAACTTGTGAGAGCCATGAGGGATATCTTGTCGGAGACCTTGATGCAGATACAATTGCGTTGGACCGGTTGATTAAGTTTCTGAGTGATTCAGTACGACTTTGGGATAGAGTGTAAAGATCCACTGTCGATGCTCCTTTTTCAATTTACATCGAATAATGCTTCAAGAACGCCGTTGATAGCTGATGGTAGCAATCTATCGAACTGTCTTTTAAACAAGACAATCATCCTAAGGTTGGTCTGGTAAGATTTTCATGAAAAAATTGGCAATATCCGGCGTCGCGCTCATCAGAAGTGAAATGAGCTCGACACATAGCTATGATGAACACAATCATATATTGACACGGGTCTAAGATTCCTTCATACGTGAGAAATATTATCTTACCGGTGTGGCGCAATGGTTTGTCGGTTATCCAAACTATAAACGGTGAATTATGAGTTTCCTTGAGCATGTGGTCTATCTCTGAGGGAGATTTGGTGGGTTGATGAACCCATTTGTTTAGTTCTCTCAGAGTCACTAGCAGCACTTATATCACTTTAACTTGTTTGTCATCATATGTGAAACGCTACCGCCAGGGGGGGGCTGGAATTGGAGCTTGTCTCGGTATTAGAGTTTTGGGATCGCCGAGTAAGTTTAGTTGCAGCTGAGTTATGTGTTCAGATGGTGCGCGTCTATGATTGTGAGTTTATATATATTCTTCTTAGTGCGGGTAGAGTCAGCGTCAAGGTTTAGATCGTTGACTCGTACACTCCCGCTGCGGGTGAGCTCATCTACCTTTTTGACTAATGTGTGCCATATGGACGAGACGTTGGTGTCCTGGGCGTCGACTTTTGTTGTATTCAGACTTGGGGCTCTGAGCGGTAGATATGCATCTATCATCGGGGTCTGCAATGTTTTGGGGGGGGGGAGGATGGTTCGTTCATGATGTGTACGAAATTGCGGTTGACATGTTCATGGCACTGAAGATAAGGCATCAATGGTGGCCGGAGATGGTTGTAGTGTGTTTCTGGTGCTTGGATGCTCAGGGTGCTTGACAGGCGGTTGTGATGATGTCCTGATGGAGATGTCGACATTCTTCGATTAGCTTGAATTAATTTGTGCATTAGGAATCTCTAGGCCACATGTGGACGCCAATTGTTGAAGACTAAAACCGGTAACCAATTTTAGAGACTGACCAAACAATATCGAGAGAGATTAGGGACAAAAACTTTGTTTATTAAAGTTTTTAAGCCAAACCAAATGAAAAATACAAAATTTTTAATAAAGCAGGTAGTCAAAAGTTTAAAAGCTTATTGTCGTTCTCTTTCACACTCTCCTTTCCTTCCCCATTCAATGCGGTACTTATTGAGATTTTCTCCCTCTCTTTACATGTATCCGTAGTGTATGTGTCAAAGAGTCGCTTCAGCAGTCATCATTGTACTTGTTGCTTGTGCAAGTCGGAGTTTTTGATGTAAGTTACGATCAGAGGTAGGAGCAGGCTATTTATAGCCTACTGTTTGTGTGGTTTCCCTTTGTGGGGCATGATACCTTTCCTTCTTGGATCTGATGATAGATCGTCTTGTAGTAATAAGCCTCATGTCTCTAGGCCCAACTCGCATACGGGCTGAAGGCCCATTCTCCAACAATTTGCTTTTCCTTTAAAGTGTTGTAGCCTTTTTAAAAAATTATACTCATAATGGATAAGAGATTTTTGAGAAATTCTTCAAATGCTTAAACATAATCGCATTGAAGAAGAAAAAACATCAAATTTAGAGCCAGAGGATGATTACAAGTAAATATGCATATAGGCATTATCAGAGTAATTAATCTAAGTTAATTTGGGGATGATCTTATATAAATGGTTTATGGAAAAAGATGATAAATTTTCGCAACAATATTGAGTAGCATCAAAGAGGAATTCAATTGACTTATGAGAGCAGAGAATAAAAGATGTACCCTCACTATTTACATGATGAATTCCAACCTCTCTTATGGGTTATAAAACGCATGGTTACATTCTGAGAAAAACAAAGAAACTGTTCATAGTTGGGGAAGATGATGTTGGAACCATAAAATGGCATGTGTTTGCAGTTCATATAGAAGAGTTTTACGACTATAAATAATATTTGAGCATAAATTTGTTGTAGTGTAGTGATATCTCTAGTTTGGTTAGTAAATAAACTAGAGAAAACCTCTCTATTAAAGTCTCTCTCTCTCTCTTTCCTTTTCTCTCTTATCTATAACGTTTTCAAGTGTTTCTTCTGCTTCACCGGGAGCCGCCATGCCTCTTTGGCGGTTGCCATTTTCCTTTGTTTCCTCAGTTTGCGTGTCTCTCGTTCTCTTATGTTTCCTCTTTGTGGTCTCTAAGTAACTTGTGGCAACCAGTGCTCTTTATGCTTACCCCCATCTTTGAGGTACGTCATTGTTGCGCTTTGTGCTTTCTTGCTATTAGAAGTTGGTGTTTAGTTTAAATTTTTGTAGTCTGCTATTAGCATCTTTGTAAAATCTATCAAAAGTTGAAAAGCTGATAATAATATTTAACAATTTATCAAAAAAAGAATCTCTAGTTTGCTTAGGGTATCTCCAACTATAACACCAAATTTGGTTAAAATTATATTAAATTTGGTGTTTTGGCGTTAAACTTTATTTTTCGTCTCCAACCATTACACCAAATTTGGTGTTTTGCCGTTAAATTTATCTTTTGGTAATTTAATACATTAATAATTTGTATGTGACTAATTATATTTATCATATTTAGTTTTATATTATTTATTAAATTTTGGTAATTTTAGCTTTTATTTATATGTTATTTTCTCTTTTATTTAATTGATGTAATTATTTATTTAGTTGAAAATAAAATTTGTAAATTTAAAAATGAAAAGCATTTTATTTTGTTGCAATTTGATATAATTGATAGTAGTCATTTAGTTATATTATTAATTAAAAATATAGTTACAATAATGTGATGAACACAAATAAAAATACAAAATATTATGAGACATTCATTTTACAATTTTATTTAGCATTTTTCCTCATTTTCCCTATAAATAATTAAAACTGAAAAACTAGTGAGGGCATGTTCACCATTGTTGTCACTTTGGCTGTGCACTTATCACAACCTAAAGAGATTCACTCCCTATTCCCGCCTACTAAGCACACCAAAATAATCTATCTACTATCAAATTTTGTTATCGGTAAGACCACTTAGATTTGATTTTATCTCTTAAATCAGGTTAATCCGAGTTAGTGTCTGATTTAGATTTGTGTATTTCACTTCAATAGTATTTTTCACTTCTTTTATGAATTAAGATTCACTTTTAGATGGACTTTAAATTTTAAACAAGAATTAATATGTCAACAATATTGTAACCATTTTTTCATCTTAAATTTAGTTTTCATACTAATCTACTCAATTGAAATTTTCTAGTCAAAATTTTGAAGAAAGAATTTATCATATTTTTTGTATTCTGATTGTAGCTTCCTTTTACTGCCACTTTCTTGTCTTAGATATGAAAAGAATCAACTAATCAAATATGTTATTAAATTATTAATTAAATGGTTTTACTGTGACTTGTCAATGGTAAATAAAAATAATAATTTTATTTTACTAGAATAGATAATAAATGTGTGGTCAAATCTTCAAGAAATCATTGACTTCTTCTTCTAAATTTACATCACCAATCCCCTGTATAAAACCTCTTATATCCCAACAAAATTCATCAACACTGAAACACTACAAATACATTTCCAAAACGAAAGAAAAATACTTTTCAAAGAATGAATAACATCAGATCTTCCATTGTTGTGAGTACAATTGCATTAATTTTGTTGCTGGTCGTTACAGGTTAATCAAGCATTCTCATTATTAGTATTCTCAAACGTTGTAGATATTATTCCACCTTTAAATGCATATTTTGTTTTGTTTTGTAAATACTAAACATGTGCTTTTAAGTTTATATTACAACTATTAAGAGTTTCTTATTTCGTTTTCATATATACAAATATGATCCTGATAATTTTCATGATAACACAGGCGTTAATGATGTTCTAATGCTTGTTATAAATGATACATTTTATTTTTATTTTTATCAAAAATATCTCTTTGCATGGTTATGAATATTCTTTTCTTTGATTTTTGATCAATTTCTAATATTTTTATAAATAGTTTTATAAATACTAGATTTTTTACCGCGCTACACGCGGTTTGTGTATTTTAAATAGTCATTTTTTTTATTCTATGAATTTTTTTATTTGTGATATGTATCTTCTATAATTTTATTGTTTACATTAATTTTATTGTTTACATTAATTTTATTATTTTTGTTTGTTATCTTAGTCAATTTAGAATTTAGCTTATTAAATATTTCTAATCTATACAACGTATCTCTAGATATTAGAAAATGTGTTTATATTATTCTATAGACAGTGGTGCAATTAATACTGTAAAAAGAAGAATGAAGTGTGATATTATTTTATTTTGTTGTTAACTTTTGCTGACCTCATGTGTATATGTAATATTATTTGTATTTTTTAATTTCATTTGAAATTTCGAATAATTTTATGAATTTTTTGTAATGATAAAGTAACAAATACTATTTTTTGCACTATTTCAATTAGTTAACAAATATATTAGGAGTTTCTCTAGATTAGGTATATTTTTATCTTGTTTATTATGTTAATTTTATGTAAAACATTGTCAAATATATAACTGGTTTTTGTTCAGTTTGACTTTAGGATTATTGAGTTTCCTTTTCTTTGTCCTTTGTGTACCAACCAACATATAAATAGACTCTTCATTTTCATTATTTGAATCGATTAGTTAGTTTCATTGGGTTTTTAACTAAATTTACGGATATCAGACTATCTACCTAGAGTGTTACATAGTAAATTGGTTGAAAACTTAACATGTTTATCAAAAAAAAATGGGTGGTGTAAGATAGATTTTGATCAACTTATAGCAGAATTAAGGAAAATAAAATTAGTTAACATGTTTTCTGAATTAAATCAATGATTTTAACTGGTTATTTCTCATACCAAACCAAACCATTTTATGATTGGGAATGACAAAATACTATTGTTCACCAAGGAATTTTGCATATTTCGCTACATAGTCACGGGAAATGTTCTTCACACTTTCACAGCTTTGAGATAATGCAGGGCCGGCGTCACTTTCGCTTCAAGGTTGCCAGTTCCTGCATTGCACAAACACATGTAACTAAATACCACTAAACGTAGTCAACACCAGCTTTTTTTTTTTCTTTTTTTCGTCTATTAAATTTATATTAATTTAACCAGATTTTACACTGAGTCAGCAAAGGTATATAACCTTTCCGGAGTCAAGAGTCGGGGAGGTAAACAACACCACCCGAAGCCAGCAACATAAAACAACACAAATCACATAAACTATAGGCTATAAAAAGAGACAGGTCTAAGAAAATTCTGGAGATAAATAAGTAAACCTCAAGAAAGGCAAAGCACAACGAAATTGGAGCAGGATTGATCGAGAAAGCATTAACGGCCCAAATTATTGGGGCTGAGAAAGAGCTCTTGATGATGTTCCTACTACGAACCACGAGCAACCATCACACAAAAGAATGCTTCAACAAATGAAGCCAAGAGAGCACTAATCTTCAACCGTTCTCTTCGTTGGCTGCTCTAGTCAACACCAGCTTGAATTTATGTTTTTATTAACCGAAGAAAAGTATTTTGGTAACGATTCTTTGAGGTCATGTCTATGCCTAGGTGGGGTCATTTTCCAAACGCCTTTACATTTCTTGTTATTTTATTGCGGTTAGGAAACACGCGCATGGTTTTGGAATGGACTCCTAGGAAGACAAGTCAACGAAAGAACGTTTCGTCATCAGGTTTTACGGGTGACTTTGCCGTGTGTAGACCGATTCAACTAATTAATGATTTTCCTAATCTTGAATGATCCGAAAGATTGTTAATTGCTACCCAAATATTTTTTTTTAGTTTATAAAAATGACTTTAAAATGATCAATAATAAGTCGACGGTGACTTTGTCTTAGGGGGGCTTATTGTATTGGGGATTTGGAATTTTTTTAGTTTTTCTCCAAATTCCCTCTTATTGGATATGGTATTTATAAAAGTTATAACAAATTCATGCTTATTGGATATAGTATTTGTAAAATTCCTATCAAAACTCCCCTTATTGAAAAATATAGATTTCATCCATAATTTATATCTAAGATTATTATGGATTATTAGAAAAAAAAATTTACAACGCTACTTCCCTCAAATCCAATAGAAAAGAATACCACCTCAAGAGGTGGAATTTAAAACATGAAAAACAATGACCCCATTTCATTTCTCGTATCCCTCCTTAAAGTCATGTTTCTTATCAACGCTACTTCCCTCTTACCACCTCCTCATGATAACTAACTTTCTTCCTCCAAAAAAATCAATTTTATCTCGACAGTGCCATATGTTTAAAATGATTTCTGAGCATCTCAGGTTTTCCTATTTTTTTGTTTTTCTTGCTAGACCTTTTGCCGTAGAGCATCGTTCCTTGCTGCTTCTGGACCATTTCCATTTGTGGTAAGTCTATCACTCCCAAAGGTTCCAATACAAAGTAGTTTTTGATCCAGTTGAGTTCGTGTTTCAGAGCTTATCTTCTACCGAATTCTCAGTTTCACAATAATTATGTGTAAATATGCTGGATTAACAGTTTTTTGACGTTTGATGCAGGTTCACTTCTTCTTTCCAACCCAAATTCCAAAGCAGCAACCAGCTCTAATGCTTCAAAGTTGTCAGATATCAAAACTATCTCCAAACAAACCAAATATGAGTTTTTGGGTTTCATTTTCTTAGGTATAACGAATGGCTAAGTTTTATGCAGCATTTAAAATTCTACAAAATTGGCTTCGTTCCTCTTTGGTATCCAGTGGGGGTTTTAAAAGAAAAGATTACCAAATGTTTTTTTTGTTTTATTTTAAAATTCTACCAAATTTCCTATCAAAATCTCTATCAGAATTTTGAAAAACCACCAAATCTCACAAGATCTAAAATCTTCAAAATTTTATCAAATCTTTAATACAATAAGCCCCCCTTAATGTATTAGTAGGTCTAGGCATTTTATCCTATACCAAAACCCGTATCCGAATTTGACAAAAATAAATATTTGAACATGAGTCAAAATAACTGAACCGAACTAAAATATCTGAAAACCAATCCAATATGTAAAAGTATCAGATGGTTTTACAAACCCTAATATCGAAATATCCAAAAATTTGAACTCAATCTCATCTAAGTCCAAACTGATTTGAATCCGAACGGGTACCCAGACATCCAAACCTATGTATTAGTATCAAAAGCGAGAGAAAAAACAAAACACAAGTTTGCAACTGATTGTGCATCAGCACAAAATTCACAGTTGATTCGTGTATCAAAATCCTGTTTCAAATGGTTCCATCTTTTTCGAATCCTGAGACTTACAAATCTTCTCTTGTTTGCTCTTCTTTTGGTTCTTAGGTCTGAACAAGGTAAAGAGGTCTTTGTTTGTTCAGCTTTGAATTTTCTTGTTATAGCCTTATATTACAGAGATTGTGGTGTCTTTGATCTGTGCTTATAGGAATTTTGGAACGTTAGGATCCGATTGATATAAGAGACCCTAAGATGGCAAATGATGCAGCTGCATGGGCAGAAAGGGCTACAAATGATATGTTGATTGGTCCAGACAAGGCCGTCTCGTATTATATTTGGACTATGTTCAAAAAATATTAATCATAAATTTAACAATATAATAAAGTAGTTTTAAAAGTTCATATATTTATTTTTTATATATTTGACATCTTTTTGAAAATATAAACTCTAAATTTAATAGTATGTCTAAAATTTTAAAGTTTTATATCATAGTTTATATATTTATGTTTTAAAAATCTGAATTTTTGTATATATTTTGATTCAGGTCATGTTCGACCGCTCCACTTGTACGTGTTCTTAGACGGTCCTGGGTCCAGACTGGGATAGTAACATTGAACTGTGTGATATTATCAACATGGATACTAGGTTCAAAAAAAAAACTCTCCTACTAGTCACGATTATCTAGCTAATTTCAGTTTCTTTGTGGCTAGAAGTATTAATAGTTTTGAGTTTGTTCGATGTCTTATTAGTCAAGCAAATGAAGCAGTGAATGTGCTCAAGAAGCAGTTAGGAAGTACAAACCCTAGAGTCCAAATTCTTGCATTTCATGTAGGTATTCTTGGATTGAATACTTTGGTTTGTATTCACGTATGTGTTGAGTGTTTTGGATGATGTTTGGTGCAGGCGTTGGAGTCTTTAAGTAAGAATTGTGGGGAGAACGTGTATCAGCACATCGTTGACTGTGATATTTTGACTGCCATGGTCGAAATAGTGAAGGAAAAGTTTTTTTTCTTTTTTTGTGTGTGTGTCTTGCGCTATAATTCACCTGTCTCTAATATCTCTGATAACTTGGGTTTGTAAGTTTCCAAATTATAATAATGCAGCCTTACCTAAATGTGAGGGAAAATATAATAAGTTTGCTAGACCTATGGCAAGAAGCTTTTGGTGGACGTGGTGGTCAATACTGTAAGACCCGATCCTGGCCCAAAGGACCTATCCAACTAGGACCCGAAGCCTTACTTTGCCTATCTATGTAAACTTTGTTCATTTTAAAGGTTCCATAATTATTTGAGTCATTTTTTCAATCATATGAGGTTCAAGTACTTCGATTCCTAAGTCTATTCAGATAAGAGAAATTGTATCTTTATTAATATGAAAACTTGTGATCCAATACATAGATTCAGTTGCACAATAGGCTATCATAAGTTCAAGAGTTTATACTAACTAACTATCCCACAACCCACACATCCATCCACGGCTCAGGTCTTCATGGTTCCTTGGCCTTGCCACGGTCCTGGTCTGATCCTGAAAGCACATCATCGCAAGACATATGTATGAGTACAATCCGATAACCTAACATACCAATTCTACATTGCATGGTTCGGTTCTTCTATTCTATACTCTACACCCTATCCATTCAATTCATAAGGCGCTCGGCCACACCCATGACGTTCCTCAGGACGTCCTGGACCATTGCCCAACCCGCGGCCTGACTGGTTCCATGCGGACCATCCCTTGTCCACAACAAACTACAATCGGCCATGGCTGGTTCCCAAATCTGACTTATCCAAATAAATTCCCAAGAACTAAATAAAATTCATGAAAATTCCCTAAAAATCCTAACTAAGAATGATCCATAATCAGAATCCCTAGAACCGGCCTCGATCCTATTGATCTCGGTCTCAACCGGCCATGGCACCACTCGCACCCCTTCGCCCCAACCGCCTCTAACCGCCCCATCTCTCCCTTATCCTCTTCGATGGAAAGCTCCTGGGTCATGTCCACTGCTCAGCCAACTCGTCCAAGACCCCAACTGGTCGGACCTCCCTTGACCTCCCAGGCCGGCACCATAACCGCCCCTGACCCGAGTCCCATGACCCCGACCCAAACCCTTCACCCAGCTGAGGTGAGCTGGTTGCTAGCTGCCCCAGCTAAGTGAGCTAGTGGTCCAGCTACTGGAGCTGTCTTAGACTCGTGGTCCAGCTGTTGTAGCTGACCTGGTCGAGTGTGAGCTGCACCGAGCTTGATCTGGCTGGCTGAACTAAATCCATACCTGGTCCAGCTGCCTTAGAACACTTCCAACCTTTCCTCCTTTTACCTTCCTCGATTCTGGTTAAGTCTCAGCCTACCGAGGCCCTTAACCATCCGTTCCAGCCATGATACGCTTGTCCTTAGGTCATGTGACCTGACTGGTGCGTCTCCTCGTACCATGGCTGTGTCCAAGGCCTTATCCAGATTCAGGGGCATGACAAATACTCACAATACTATAATTTGTTTTTGCAATACGTTTCTTTTGACAAATTAATGGTTTAGTCTACTGGAATTGAGTTCCCACCTCGAAGGCTCGAATGCAAAGTAGTCCACCATTGTTTACTCCACCTCAGACTCAGCCCGTTCCATCAGATGATGATGATGCTATTCAGGTGTTGCTGCTAGGAGATGATGCTTATAGCCTCAGGTACTCTCTTCTAAGTAGATCATGTTCTGTATCTATTGGGTTTTGTAAGGGTGGAATGTTGTTTATTTATGTTTCTTTTGGCGTTAGAAGCATGGAAGAGATTCTAATTAGTGCTGAGGGATTAGTTGATGTTTTGATGGACATGCTTGGAGCACTTGATCCCGGTAATCCCGAGGTAAGGATTTGGTTGCTCTGTTAATACAAGGAACTGAGGCTTGTGTTTTGAATCTAAACTTTCAAATATTCATGTATCCATTCAAGTTCATAATAATTGGTCATTAAAGAGTGAGATCGATTTCTGAGTGAATTTTTGTGTGTTTGGAGAAGCTAAGCAAGTTACCTCAGTCATTGAGGGTATGAAATATAAAATCTTTTATGAATTGTTCGTCGGAAGACTTACATGTAAGTCGTCTGGGAGTCAGACGACTTACAAAAAGTCGTCTGATCAATGCGTAGGTTAGTTTTGCATTTGACTTTCTGAGTGTTTTCTTGAGACGACTTCCAGATAAGTCGTCCAAATTTTCAATGTTAACAAAATTTTTTTTTTTTTTTTTCAGACGACTTACATGTAAGTTGTCTGGAATAAACAAGTTACTTTTGCAATTGACCGAATTGTGTCAGAAAGTAGACTGTCCAGAGACGACTTACATATAAGTCGTCCAGCTGACGACTTCTAGGTAAGGCGTCTAACATTTTCTAAGAATGCTGACTCGGTAGAGATGACTTCCAGACGACTTCCAGGTAAGTCGACTTAGGTTACTTTTGCAATTGAGAATTTAAACTTAGATATTTAATTTTCACTTGACGACTTCCTGGAATTCGTCCAGTGGACGACTTCCAAGAAGTCGTCTGATGAAAAAAAAGTGACGACGACTTCCAAGAAGTCGTCTACTTAAAATTAAATATCAAATTTTAAATCTCAATTGCAAAAGTAACCTAAGTCGACTTACCTGGAAGTCGTCTGGAAGTCGTCTCTACCGAGTCAACATTCTGAAAAAATGTTAGACGACTTACCTGGAAGTCGTCTTTGGCCAGTCAACTTTCTGACACAATTCGATCAATTGCAAAAGTAACATGTAAGTCGTCTGAAATTTTTTTGAACTTTTTTGTTAACAAAGGACGACTTATATGGAAGTCGTCTGAGTGGACGACCTTATTGTAAGTCTTCCTTTGTGAATATCAATTGCAAAAATGACCTAAACATACGACTTCCAGGGAAGTCGTCTAGGTCAATCATTAATAAACTTTCATTTTTTCAAAAGTTTTAATTGATTTATAATATTTTCTTGTTAATTCATGTATATTAGTCAATATTGGAGCTACTGAATGAAATTTATAACTTAATTGGTGATAATTATGAGGTTACCAACATACATGTTATTAACCTTTGTTTATGACATACGACTTCTAGGAAGTCGTCCAAGTCGTCTCTGCTTAAATTTTTGAATTGCTTTTCTATGTTTGCTAATGTATTTTAATTTGATTCTTTGCAGATGATACGTGATGTACATGTAGTCTACGAAGAATGGTCTGTGAAAGAGGACTTTTGGGATTTTGTGGTTGATAAAGCTAAAGGACTGAGAAGGTAGAGGCGGACTCCAAATTCGATACGACGACCAAGAGATTGAGGGAGTCTCGAGAGCATGAGATGAGGAAGGAGAGGCTGTGCGTAGAGGTTTCTATGAAGCAATAAGTGATGCCTATTTACGAGAAGATGCGTTAGTATCTGTATGAGCACCCCGCGATCCAAAGCAAACTGGTCCTCTACTCTCAAGCCAAGGAGGCCAGAGAAGGTCTCAAGAAAATCCAAGCGTTGGGGATGTCCATCGACGAGGTTCTTGAACAAGTGAGGATTGATGAAGCTCGCTACGAGGCCCATGCCGATATTGAAACTGGTCATGTGGTCGCTAGGGTCAGAATCGCCACGGAAAGATGGGATTCTGAGCTTGTCTTGATGTCGGACTCAAACGTTGGTGATCTTCTTGGTGAAGGGAGTTTCTGCACTGTTTGCGGGTCCCACCGACATGTGGCGGTCCGCGATTAGTTTGATTTTAATATATTTTTTAGATAAAAAAATAATTAAGAAACCCATATGGATTTCTAGGGTTAATCATGCTCTAAGAGAGGAAAAACACCTACCTCATGTACATGTATCTAGATAGTGTAGTATGACACTAAGATAGAGAGGTCAGCTTGCAGGATTTTGTGTCAAATAATTGTCAGTCATGTGGGTAGTTTATTTGGAGTCGGTGGGAGAGTGCCACGTACGGGTCAGAAGATAATTGTAACTTTAACATTTGCATAATCAACGTGGTTCCTGTAAAGCCACTTATTTGCTCAAATCTCTAGAGACACAAAGAATTATAAGAACAACAATTCTTATTAGCTTTAGAAACTTCTCAAAATTAAAACTTTCAATGTTTCTCTCTTAGATCTTATGAAACACATCTCCATTAGACTTATATTTATATGAAAGACAATTCCCCTTAAAATGTAGGATATGAGAAACATAAACTTAATCTAATAAAAACTAGCTTTCTTTTTCCTATTCTAGATTTCCTTTTCATGTTTTATCTCTTAACATATTAATCATCTAATAATATGTTAAGTTTTCACAAGCTTGGAATTATCCAACATTCACCCCTTAATTCCAACTTGAATTAGGGAGATCAATTTCTTGAACTCCAATTAAGCTCTTCATTTGCTTGAACTTAATTCTTGCTAATGGCTTGGTAAGGATGCTCCACTTCAATTTGTCCATTCTCCACACACTCACGAATGAAGTGATACTTCTTGAGTACATGCTTACTCCTTCCATGGAAAACTGAATTCTTTGTTATAGCAATGGTTGATTTGTTGTCGATCCTAAGTGTGACCCTCTTGCCTTCTTCACTTAGTATTTCACTCAACAAGTCCTTGATCCATATAGCTTGCTTCGCTGCTTGTGTTGCTGCCATGAACTCTGCTTCACATGATGACAATGCAACCATATGCTGCTTCTGCGACGTCCAATTAATCAATGATGAACCGTAGTAGAATGCATGTCCTGACGTGCTTTTCCCGTCATCGAGACCAATGTTGTGACTGCTGTCACTGTAACCAACGACACTCCTTGACCCATCTCTCTTGAAAAACAGACCGAAGGTTGTTTTTCCTTTTACATACCGCAGTATGTGCTTGATGGCTTGTCCATGAGAGTCTCTCGGATTGTGCATGTATCTGCTTAGAACACCCACTGCGTAACACAAGTCGGGTCGTGTGTGAAGCAAATACCTCAAACATCCTATGGTTCTTCTGAACTCCATTGCATCTATCTCTAGTTCATCTTCAGCTTTTGAGATTTTCAAGTTCGACTCCATTGGAAATTGGGTTGCGTTACACGTCTCCATCTTTGTGTCACACAGGATTCCTTGAGCATACCTTTCTTGTTTTATTCTGATTCCATCTGCTCCTTGAATCACCTCAATGCCAAGGTAATACGTTAGCTTTCCTAGATCTGACATCTCGAACTTTTTTGACATCTCAAACTTCTTTGACATCTCCTCCTTGAAACACTTAATCACTTTAAGAGAAGTTTCTGTCACAAAAGATCATCAACGTAGATGGCTATGATCAAGACGTCTCCTCCTTCAGTCTTGGGGTACACTGATGGTTCTTTCGTGCACTTCTCAAATCTTATCTCCTTCAAAACCTGATCGAGTTTAATATTCCAAGCTCTTGGTGCTTGGCGTAACCCATACAAAGCTTTGTGTAACACA
Organism: Sinapis alba; assembly: GCA_012274485.2. Lineage (NCBI taxonomy): Eukaryota > Viridiplantae > Streptophyta > Magnoliopsida > Brassicales > Brassicaceae > Sinapis > Sinapis alba. Next base: position 47,164 of record MU107436.1, read on the forward strand.
TACACTCGATCCTCTTCTCCTTTCTTCTCGAAACCTTCGGGTTGAGTTACATACACTAACTCCTTAAGATCTCCATTCAAGAAAGCGGTCTTCACGTCCATATGATGTATCTCCCAACCATTAGTTGCTGAGAGGGCTATCAAGAGCATAACAGTTTTGAGACATGCCACAGGTGCAAACAGTTCATCAAAATCTATTCCTTGTCTTTGTACATAGCCTTTTGCCACAAGTCTCGCCTTATACTTGTTCATTGTACCATCCACCTTTTTCTTTATTCTGTAGATCCACTTTAACCCTATTGGTTTCGCTCCAGCTGGTCTATCCACAAGCTCCCACATCTTGTTTCTTGTGATTGACTCCATCTCGGCCACCATTACTTCAACCCAGTCTTGTATGTGTTCAGCTTCAAGGTAGTTCTTTGGCTCGCCATCTACTGTGAGCAACAGCATTGCACATTCTTGTTCTGCAAGTAACACATAGTCATCGAGATACTTAGGTTTTGTTATGGTTCGGTCGTGTCTAGTCACCAACGGTTGAACTCCACCGTCTTGGTTTTCATTGTGATAAGTATCTTCTTCTTCTTCCTCATCTTGGTTTATAGCTTCATGTTCATGATCACCACCTTGATCATTACTTTCTTCTATATCACCTTCATGTGGAAGCTTAAGCATACTTGGTTCACAATCCTCTTGGTTTGTTGTAGTCGACCAATCCTAAGATTTCTCCTCTTTGAAGATCACATCTCTACTCACCATCACCTTTCATGTGACTGGATCATAGAGTCTATAAGCTTTAGAACCCGACTCGGTTCCAAGATTGATCACACACTTTGATTTCTCATCTAACTTCTTCAGTTGTGTCACACATATTTTTGCATGTGCTACACAACCGAATATCCTCAAGTGCTTGATATTTGGCTTCCTCGATGTGAGACACTCATATGGTGTTTGATCCTTCAAGGCTTTTGTAGGAACTCTATTGATGAGGTAAGTTGAATGTCGTACAACTTCCCCCATAAGTAGTTCGGCATCTTCATTGCCTTCAACATACTTCTTGTCATTCCCATTAAAGTTCAGTTTCTTCTCTCTACAACACCGTTTTGCTGAGGTGTGTAAGGCGCAGTTATGTGACTTTTCACTCCATTCTCTTCACAAAATAGATTAAACTTAGCTGAGGTAAACTCTCCTCCTCTATCGGTGCGAAAATTTTTAATGGTCGACCCGGTTTGCTTCTCTACACTCTCCTTAAACCTTTTGAATCGATCGAATTCCTCACTCTTTTCTTTCATAAGTATAACCCACATATACCTAGAGAAATCATCAATCAAGAAAAAAACATACTTATTATTTGCTGGCGTTGGTGGTGTGATTGGTCCACACAAATCTCCATGCTATAACTGGGAATGGTCTAATGGCTTTGTCGCACAAAACATGGCTTTAGCTGGGAATGAATGTCTAATCTGCTTCCCTGCTAGACATGCGTCACACACGCTTTCTTCGTGTTTTACACTCGGCATTCCTACAACCATCTCCTTCTTTACCATGTTGTTCATCACTCCATTGCTTATATGTCCTAGTCGAGCATGCCACCTCCATGTAGCATCTTCATCTATGACATGTAAACATTCTGGGTAGCTTATCTCCATAGATGTCTTGTAGAGGCGGTTTGGCGATCTTCTAACACATACTAACAACCTTCCACGTGATCTGTGAGTGTTAAGCAGACATCTTTCACGTTAACTTCACATCCATTTTCTGTTGCTTGTCCAAGACTCAATACGTTATGCTTCAGGTCGGGTATATAATAGATGTCTTTGAGCGCCTTCTTCTCACCAGTCTTGCACACAAAATTAATCACACCCTTTCCAACGATATCAGCACACGATCCATCACCAAACTTCATATTCCCTTTGGTGTTTAGATTCAAACTCGAAAAGAACTCCTTGCTCCTTGTCATGTGACTACTTGCTCCATTATCCAAATACCAAACACTTGCATCGCCTTTGTTAATATATCTAGATTCTTATGAATCACTTTATCTTCATTCAAGAACACCACCTCGTGTACATAGAGTGCATCGGCCTCTTGTGTCTCGGTTAGGTTATTTTTTTTTTCTTCACTGACTTTTTGGGACAGACAGTTGCATAGTGACCCGGCTTGTCACATCTCCAACATATCACACTTGATCGATCTTTCTTCGGGTTTTTATCTTCGGTGTGTGACACATGGTTTCGGTTGTGTGACCTACCTCGACCTCTGCCTCTACCATTCTGTCCTCTACCTCTACCACAAAAAATTTCATAGCTCCTCTGACTATGATGGTCGTTGTTTGCAAACATAAGCTTCCCTTGGTCTTCTTTCTGAGTTTCTTCACGTACACGCTCCTCGTACGCCTTAAGCCTTCCAATTATGTCCTCGAAACCCGTAGAGTTGAGGTCTAGGACTTGCTCAAGCGACGCGGCGATCTGGATGTACTTGTGTCTTGGTAGACCCTTCAAGAACTTCTTAACCATCTTGGATTCTTCTATGTTTTCTCCCAACGAGGCTGCTTTGGATGATAAACCTGATATCTTGCCCGCAAAGTCATCGACAGTATCATTATCATCCATCTTTAACCTATCAAACTCCGTCATCAACGTCTGAAGTCTCACCTCCCTTACACGATCAACACCTAGGTGTCGCGACTTGATGGCGTTCCAGATATCCTTTGATGCGGTTTGTTCTCCCACCTGGAGAATCAAAGTTTCGGGGATGGATTGAAACAAAAGAGTTGTCGCCACATCGTTCTTCTTTTGATCATCCGAACCCGGTTCTATCGTGTCCCATACTTCATGAACACGAAGTAACACCTTCATCCTCATCGACCAAACTGTGTAGTTTGTCGATGATAACATATGACATTGGATGGATGCGGATCCAGAGTCCTTCGTGCTTGGAGTCCTAGTCGTGTCAGCCATCTTGCCTTCGCGATCTCTTCTTCACAAGCACCAGGATCTTTATCTTCAACTTAAGCTTAGATCGAGTCTTCAACCTGAGGCTCTGATACCAATTCAAATCTCTAGAGACATAAAGAATTATAAGAACACATTTTTTTATTAGCTTTAGAAACTTCTCAAAACTAAAGCTTTCAATGTTTCTCTCTTATATCTTATGGAACACAACTCCATTAGACCTATATTTATATGAAAGACAATTCCCTTTAACATGTGGGATATAAAAAACATAAACTTAATCTAATAGAAAATTTCCTTTTCATATTCTAGATTTCATTTTCATGTTTTATCTCTTAACATATTAATCATCTAATAATATGTTAAACTTTCACAAGCTTGGAATTATCCAACATTTGCAACCTATTTGGTTCTCTATATATATGATGCTCGTACTCCCATATATGTCTTTTGTTCCGTTATTAGCAGAGACGATTCATTGGGGCAGCGGGAGAACTCGTTTCAGTCAGTGTCACGTGATACAGAACTTTAATTTCCAAAGCAGATAAACAAAATTTGAAGACCCGTGACACTGGTAGTAACAAGTCTTCCCACTACTCCAATATTTCCAGTACGATCAGGCCACAAATGCGATGCAAATGAATACCATAATTCTTGGAGCCAGCAAAACTAAGAACTATTGGTAGTAATGGTGTAGACAGCCGTGTCATGAGCGAGGTATATTTACTTTTTTTTTTAAATGAAATCCTGAGTTAACAGTAGCTTCTCGACGGCAGAGACACAATTAACTAAGTTTTTCCGATGTGGAAGGTGAAATATGTTAGACAAGAAAAATATTAGGGGTTTATTGGAACTGCCAAGAGTAGACTATCAAGTCGACAATAGAGAGTACCGAGAACGGAATATTATCTAACATGGAACTTTCAAAAGTAAATAATCCAAACGAGTTTTTTAAACGTGAATAGATAAAATATCAATTATTGTTAAGAGGCATAATAGTAATTATTTCACACTGAAAAAAAAAGATAAACCATAATTTGACATGCAATGGAAGTGTTCAGCTTTAATTTTTATTCATTAGGAAAGTAAAAATTAAAAGACAAAAGCAACATTATTTAATTTACTTGTCGGATTTCTAATCAGAACGGATGTATTAGGATCATAGTTATTAATACCAAAGCAAATCTTTATACCAAATTTTCACCTCCGCCACAAGTACATTTTTACATTTTAAAGTCACATCCAAACTTGTACTGACTTGAATTCAAAATATCACCAGTGAAAGTATCAAGCCCTTTCACCGCTGGAATAGAACCATATATGTTCTCTCCAGTTGCATCCAATACAAAACATACCAGTACCGATGAGAATGGAGATGGGTATATTCCAGCAGTGAAAGGTCTTGACACTTTCACCGGTGAGATTGTGTATTCGAATCAATACAAGTCTGGAATTGAATTTAAAAGTAAAAATGTTGTTGTGAACGGAGGTGGAAATTCTGGTTTGGAAATTAGCTTTGATCTTAATAACTTGAATGCTAATAATGCCATTCTTATTAGAAAATCCGTAAGTAAATTAATTAATGTCTCTTTTGTCGTTTAATCAGTAATTTCTAAATGCATGAACGTTATAGTTTCACACTTTTCGTGCATGCCAAATTGTGGTTTATATTTTATTTTTCCATTGTGAAACTATTACTAAAATGCCTCTCAAAATAATTAATATTTTATCTAGTCATGGTTAAATACTCGTTTAGATTATTGAGTTTTGAGTTCTACAAATCATAGAATCATATGATAATGCTAATTGCTAGCTTAGTACAATTTGAGTTTT
>MU107437.1:3604-34321 GCA_012274485.2 Sinapis alba
AGGCCGAGATCAATAGGATCGAGGCCGATCCTTTGGATTCTGATTGTGGATCATTCTTAACCAGGATTTTTAGGGAATTGTCATGAATTCTATTTAGTTTTTGGGAGTTTATTTAGATAAGTCAGATTTGGAAGCCAACCATGGCCGATTGTAGTTGGTGTGGACTAAGGGATGGTCCGCATGGAACCAGTCAGGCCGTGTGATGGGCGATGGTCCAGGACGTCCTGAGGAACGTCCTGGGTGTGGCCGCGTGCCTTGAGAATTAAGGGGATAGGTTGTAGAATATAGACAGAAGGACCGAACCATGCAAGTAGATTTGATATGATAGGTTATCGGTTTGTACTCATACATATGTCTTGCGATGATGTGCTTTCAGGATCAGACCAGGACCGTGGCAAGGCCAAGGAACCATGAAGACCTGAGCCGTGGATGGATGTGTGGGTTGTGGGATAGTTTAGTTAGTATAAACACTTGAACTTAAAATAGCCTAATGTGCAACTGAATCTATGTATTGGATCACAAGTTTTCATATCAATAAAGATACACTTTCTCTTATATGATTAGACTTAGGGATCGATATACTTGAACCTCATATGATTGAAAATGGACTTAGATGATTATGGAACCTTTAAAATGAACAAAAATTACTTAAGTAAGCAAAGTAAGACTGCGGGTCCTAGTTGGGTCCTTTGGGCCAGGATCGGGTCTTACAGTGGCAAGGCCAAGGAACCATGAAGACCTGAGCCATGGATGGATGTGTGAGTTATGGGATAGTGTAGTTAGTATTAACACATGAACTTATGATAGCCTATTGTGCACCTGAATCTATGTATTGGATGACATGTTTTATATTAATAAAGATACAATTTCTCTTATCTGAATAGACATGGTAAAACCTCATATGATTGAAAATGAATTAGAGAAATATTGGACCTTAAAAGTGAACAAAAATTACATGATTAGATGGTAAGGCCGCGGGTCCTAGTTGGGTCCTTTGGACCAGGATGGGGTCTTACAAGTTGGTATCAAAGCGGAGTGGGTTCTAGGATTGTTCTGGGTTATGGGAAATTACAACACATCGGGCTGGGTCTCATGGTAAGGTGTTAATGGATGTGTTTTAGCCTTAGTGATTGTGTGTTTGTTTATATAAATGTTGATGGGACTAACATTGAGTGTTTGATTGGAACCCAAGGGTACAAGGAAGTCTAAAACTTCTCGGATGGGTAAGGAATCAGCTGGTGGGTCCGGACAAGTTGAAGCGGATGGGACTAACCCAACCGTGCTGTTGCCTATCCAAACGAATGGGGCTAATGTGGGAGCCAGACTGCCAAATGCTCAGCTCAATCCGACCGAGGTTCGTGTGGATAGAGCTGTAACTCAGCTGGAACAGGAGATGGGGGCAGCTGATAGAGCTGGTGAACAGCAGCAGAGGGAGATGGAGGATGAGGGTGAGTCCTCACATGCTGGTCGCCAGGATGGGCGTGGAGAGGCTGCGGGCAACGTGACAGCTGGGTTAGCCAACCCAGCTACTGAGCCATCCATGAAGGATGTGCTGGAGGATATGAAAGCTATGGGCAACCAGATGATAGCTCTGAACCAAGTGTTCACACCACTGGTGAACTCGTCTGTGGGTCAAGCTGGAACCATTCGAACAGCTGTTCCCTTAGCTGGTAGGCGTATGGAATAGGGGGCCGAGGTGGTTGAGATCGATCCACCCCTTAGGGCGGTTAGGAGAATGGATTACCTAAAGCTACTGGAGCACATAGCTATGATTGGCACCACACACTTTGCTGGAAGTGTTAACCCATTGGAGGCTGATGAGTGGAGGAGGAGGCTGGTCCGCAACTTCAACACAACCCGTTGCCCAGAGGATTATCAGAAGGACATAGCAGTTCACTTCTTGGAGGGCGATGCTCATAACTGGTGGTTGGCACTAGACAAGCGTACCAATGGCACCATTGAACGTTTCTCTGACTTTATGGTTGAGTTCAACCACAATTACTTCCCGGCTGAGGCTTAGGATCGTTTGGAGGCTAAGTTCTTGGACCTGGTCCAGGGTTGTAGGACGGTTAGAGAGTATGAGGAGGATTTCAACCGACTCAGGCGCTATGTGGGTAAGGAACTGGAGGACGAGTTGGTTCAGGTACGTTGGTTCATAAGAGGCCATAGGGTGGATCTCCGAACCTACTGCTCTGTCCGCACCTTTCACACTGTTTCCGAGTTGATTGAGAGGATGGCCATGTTGGATACCAACCTAGCTGAAGAAGCTAAACTGAAGATCCGGAGCCACCCGGCTGCCACTGGTGGTAATAGTGACCAGAAGAGGAAGAGCGACCAGGCTGAGGAAGGTAAATCTTCAAGTGGTAGGCCTGCATGCCTCAAGTGTGGCAAGATGGACCACTCAGCTCGTGACTGTCCCAGGCAGGAGCAAGGAGCTGGTGGTGACACCAGGACTTGCCACTACTGTAGAAGGAAAGGACATCTCCGCAAGGAGTGTCCTAAGTTGTCATCCGGACCTAGCAAGAGCCGAGAACAGGCTAGCCGACCGGATCATAACCGTGGACAGACCTCAGCACCCCGTGTATATGAGCTGCAAAAGATGAGGACAAGGCTGGACCATTCCAAGCGATCACTAGTAATTATCTGATCTTGTTCTTTTCAATTCAGTAGAATTGCATGGTATGGAACTTAGAATGGCTAGGTACTTAGATTGGGTCATGTGTAGGGACCCTAAGTATTGGTGGTGTGGAAACACACGTACTTTTCGATACTGGAGCTACACATAGCTTTGTGAGTCCAGGGATGCTCGGAAAGGGGTTGTTCCAGTTGGGAACATGGGATTGTCATGTGGTAGTGAACGCGGCGGGAGGGCAAGTTATGAGTTCATTAGGGGTGATTCAGGACGTCCCATTGGTGATCCAAGACAGGGTCATGCCTGTGGATCTTGTGGTAGTCCACCTAAAGAATCACGAGGTGATATTAGGTATGGACTGGCTTGGAAAGAATCGGGCCACTCTTGACTGTCACCGGGGGCGCGTGCAGTTTGAGAGTGGGTGTGGATCCCTGATCAGGTTCCAAGGTATACGTCCAGCACCAGCAATCCATGTTGAGAGGATGCGGAGGAAGGGTTGTGAGGCTTATCTGGCCACAATCGCAACTAAGGAGGTCGTAGGGGGTGGTGACCCGGAGGGAATACCGCTGGTCCGCGAGTTCCATAACGTGTTTAGGTCCCTACAGGGCATTCCCTCTGATAGATCAGATCCATTCATCATAGAACTGGAACCAGGGACGGCCCCATTATCCAAAAGTCCCTACAAAATGGGTCATGCCGAGATAGCCGAGCTTAAGAAGCAACTTGAGGAGTTGCTGGACAAGTGTTTTATAAGACCTAGTGTGTCACCTTGGGGAGCATCAATTCTTTTTGTGAAGAAGAAAGATGGTAGCTTCAGGTTATGCATTGACTATCAAGGGTTGAACTGGGGCACTGTGAAGAACAAGTACCCATTACCTCGGATAGATGAGTTGTTGGATCAACTCAAGGGTGCAAAGTGGTTCTCTAAGATTGATTTGGTTCAGGGTATCACCAGATTCCTATTGAACCAAGTGAGATTAGGAAGACAGCATTCCGAACTAGGTACGACCACTATGAGTTTGTGGTCATGCCTTTCGGATTAACCAATGCACCAGCAGCCTTCATGAAGATGATGAATGGCATCTTCCGTGAATTCTTTGATGAATTTGTAATCATCTTCATAGATGACATATTAGTATATTCCAAGAGCAAGGAAGACCATGAAAGGCATCTACGGGCTGTGCTGGGACGGTTGAGGGAACAACAGCTCTTTGCCAAGTTGAGCAAGTTTTTGGCAAAGGAGTGTTGGATTCCTTGGACACATTGTATCAGACCAGGGCGTCTCAGTTGACTCTGAGAAGATTAAGGCCATACAAGGATGGCCACGGCCTAATAATGCAACAGAGGTCAGGAGTTTCTTAGGTCAGGCCGGATACTACAGGAAGTTTGTCAAGGGGTTTGCCAGATTGGCTCAACCCATGACACAACTAACCGGTAAGGATGTGAAGTTTGTATGGTCTGAGGAGTGTGAGAAGTGTTTCTCTGCCTTGAAGGATATGTTGACAGGTGCACCTATCCTAGTGCTGCCAGAGGCTGACCAACCATATGTGGTATACACGGATGCATCCATCACTAGATTGGGATGTGTGTTGACTCAACACTGTAAGGTCATTGCCTACGCCTCTAGGTAATTGAGGAAGTGAGGGGAACTACCCAACCCACGACCTGGAGATGGCCGTGGTGGTGTTTGCCCTCAAGATATAGCGATCATACTTGTATGGTGCCAAGGTTCAGATCTTAACCAACCACAAGAGCATCAAGTATATATTCACTCAACCTGAGTTGAACTTGAGACAAAGAAGGTGGATGGAGTTTGTGGCCGATTATGATCTTGAGATTGCTTACCATCCGGGTAAGGCAAACCTAGTGGCGGATGCTTTGAGTAGAAGGAGAGCTGAAGTATCAGCTGAGAAGGAGGCTGATGTACTGGAAAGTATGATCCGGACATTGCACCTGAACACATTGGCCAGCGAGGATGAGCCCTTGGGTTTGGAGGCAGTGAACCAGGCTGATCTTCTTTCCAGGATTAAAAAAGCACAAGGCTTGGATGAGAACCTTCAGAAGGTTGCTCTGAATGATAAGACGTAGTACCAGGTTGCACAAGATGGAACAATCTTGGTCCATGGGAGGATCAGTGTTCCAAATGTAAGGGGACTTAAGGAGGAGATTATGGGCCAGTCTCATAAGTCTAAGTTCTCTGTGCATCCTGGACTGAACAAGATGTACAAGGACATCAAGAGGTATTACCATTGGGTCTGTATGAAGACTGATGTGGCTGAATGGGTGGCTAAGTTTCCTACTTGCCAACTCGTCAAGGCAAAGCATCAAGTACCCAGTGGGTTACTTCAAAATCTACCTATTCCAGAATGGAAGTGCGATCATATCACCATGGATTTTGTGTCTGGTTTTCCCACGACAAGGAACAGGAAGGATTCAGTATGGGTAGTGGTGGACCGTTTAACCAAGTCAGCCCATTTCATACCGATCAAGAAGACAGATGGTGTGGAGCGTTTGGTGCGGATCTACATGGATGAGATAGTACGCCTGCATGGAGTGCCGGCCAGTATTGTTTCAGATAGAGATCCTCGGTTTGCTTCTTACTTCTGGAGGCTTTCCAAAAGGCCTTGGGATTAAGAGTGAACATGAGTACATCTTATCATCCACAAACGGATGGTCAGTCGGAGAGAACCATCAAGACGTTGGAGGACATGCTGAGGGCATGTGTCTTGGACTGGGGAGATTCTTGGGAGAGACATCTGCCCTTGGTTGAGTTTGCTTACAAAAACAGCTATCACACTAGCATTGGGATGTCACCATATGAGGCTTTGTATGGACGACCTTGCAAGACACCATTATGCTGGACCCAAGTGGGGGAGCGCAGCATGATATGACCTGAGATTGTGGAAGAGACGACAGAGAAGATCAAGTTTTTAAAGGGCAAGATGAATGAGGCACAAGACCACCACAAGTCCTATGCAGATAGAAGAAGGAAGCATGTGGAGTTTAAGATAGGTGACATGGTCTACTTAAAGATGATTACCTTTAAGGGCTGGAAGAGGGTGTCTGGCCGAAGGAAGTTGGATCCTAAATACTTGGGTCCATTATGGATCATAGAGAAGGTTGGTGCGGTCGCTTACAAGCTGAACCTACCAAAAGAGATGGATGCATTTCACAATGTGTTCCATGTATCTCAGCTGAGGAATTGTCTTTCAGATCAAGACATAGTTATCCCTGAGATTCCATCTGATCTAGGCACGAACCTCACCTTGGAGACAAGGCCGGTTCGGATTGTGGATAGGATGGAAAAAGCTATGAGAAGGAAGACCATACAGATGGTCAAAGTTGTTTGGGATTGCAATGGACAAGAACAAGTTACTTGGGAGACAGAAGCAAGGATGAAAGGTGACTTTCGAGAATGGTATGGCCAGTTTTCCATGGAGACAAGTCTAGGGTCGGATTCGAGGATGAATCCATCTCAAGTGGGGGAGACTTTTCATGTACCTGATTCTAGATAAGTCCTTCGGGAACAGCCATGGTGCGAGGAGAGGCACCAGTCAGGTCACATGACCTAAGGACAAGCGTATCATGGCTGGAACAGATAGTTAAGTGCATCAGTAGGGTGAGACTTAACCAGAATCAAAGGAAGACAAGGAAAGAAGAGTTGGATGAGTTATAAGGCAGCCGGACAAGGCATGGGAGTAGCTGGGGCAGCTAGATCAAGGTCGGGACAGTTCGGTACAGCTCACACTAGCCTAGGTCAGATCCAGTAGCTGGACCACTAGCTCACTTAGCTGGGGCATCTAGGAACCAGCTCACCTCAGCTGGGGTGAAGGGTTCGGGTCTTAGTCGAGGGGCTCGGGGATCATGGGCGGTTATGGTGCTGGTCTTGTTGGCCAAGGGGGGTCTGTAACACCCTCGGACCGTCCTAGGCCGGACTAACCCGGATTGACCCAGAAGTGCCACAATAATAGCTCGCCGAAGCTGATCGACCAAGAATCAAGAACAAGTCAAGACCCTCGATCAACCCATTCCGGTCTGCTATGTCCTCGAGACCATGGCCTAAGGCTTTGCAACCCGTATCATGATCATCGAGTTGTGTCGACCCGGACAAGGTCTTATATCATTCAACACACAACCACGAATATAAACATAATTTTATTAATTATAGGTGGAAAGAGTCTTATAAAACAATACATTACAAAATATCAGAGTTTGTGCGCACGGCATAGTGCCAAAAAGAAAAGAAAAATTATACATTCAATAGCTAGTCTTTGCTTATGCTTATGCCACTTCAAATATACACCGGCCGCCTACCGTTCCGCTCCCCTCTAAGCTTCCCACCTAAAGGTTACCTGCATAGAAGAAGAGGGTATGAGTAATCGAAATTACTCAGTGAGTTCCCAAAATAAATAACAACAACCCCCCTTCAACCCACGCTTGAACAACAACTAACAAAGGTTAGTCAAACAATAAAGCAAAGAACAATATGTAATTTAACTACTAAACAAATGCATCCCGTCCCTCCACCGAGACCTAACAACACAAAAATGCAAACTAGACTCGATCCTAGACTCAATCCTAAACTCTACTATACAAACAAAAATTCGGATGTTTACACATCCAGGGATCCCTTCACACCACGGAGCCCTAACTCTCCATCCTGAACACTCCCAGACCACAAACACACAAGTCACATGATCGGAAAACATCATCTCCGGGAATTGGGCTTCCCCCAATCTAACCTGGGCCTCATCATCATGCAGCTCTCGTCCATGGGCGCGACCCACTTCACGTGACAAGCCATGGAGAGTAGGTCACTCCACCACTGGCGAATTGGGCTTCCCCCAATCTAACCCCAGGGTCCACGCACATCACCGGAGAATTGGGCTTCCCCCAATCTAACCCCGAGATGGACACATTCTAGTCTAGATGCATCACAACTCAAACCAGCATGAGGGAGCTCCACCTCTAACCTCCATGCAGCATGCATCTAGACCAGACACACAACAACACACAAAAAATGCATGCAACTAAACTACACACCCGACAAGAGAGAGTCTCACTCAAATCCCTTGCAGTTCAACATGCATTAATATCTAGATAATAATACAATCTACAAAAGTAAAACAATATCTAGATACACAACAACACAACAAACACAACATGTATGCAATCGGCACAAACTCTCCCCGGGCCCTGCACAAAACCGATTAACTCTTGCCCCGGGGTCTTCACTTAAGAGCCGCCAATCAAACCTCGTACCTGTATACCTAAAACACAAACACAAGTCTTTGGAAACCCACCTTGGTTGCGGCCTACGGATACTACCCAAAACTCCTCCGGATCACTCTCCTAAAACGCTAAGCAAACAAACCAAAATAACACTCTAAAAACTTGGTTTCTCTCTCAAACTTCCCTCTCTCTCTCTAAAGTGATTATTTCGGTTCTGGGATGAAGAAAATGAATGGGAGGGGTCTGGTATTTATAAGAAAAGAGGGCTAAGGATGGCTGGACATGTGGACTCTTGTGCATGAGAAGTTATGGACATGTGTCCAAACCACAAACTTAACTTGCAAGCTACCTTCTTCTAGAACCTTCCCAATCTTGGCCACCAAGTTTTCCTCCCTTGCAAGCTAAGTCTCACCTTCTGGAAGCTTGCAAACTTGGGCACCAAGTTTCCTCTTGACCAATGAGAAGACGCCACATGTACTGCCACATCGCCATTTGCGGTCAATAGGTGATCGCCACGTCACTTCCATGTCATTGCCATGTCACTGCCATGTCATCAACTCCAAAAATTCTTCTCCAAATGCAAACTCTCACTTCTTGATTTACTTAGACAAAGCTCACTCCAATGGTTCCAAATCGCCGTTCTTTGATTTCTTGGTTTTTACCGATTTTTATCGACTATCGCCCAAAACGCTTCGACCGCGACTACTACTTGACTCGCTCAACTCATGGTCAAAGTATTGACTTTTCTACTCTTGATCAGGGTCATTACAGGGACCGACCAGTTTGGGGTCTTGGAAAAGTAAGCAGGGAAGTGGACAGGACCATGGGGCTTTCACTCGAACAGGATAAGGGAGAGAGAGGCGGTTGGAGGCAGTTAGGTTGAAGGGGGGCGAATGGAGTAAGTTGCACCCATTCGGCCACCAAGTCATACCTGTTCGCCCAGGCAGTTAAGGGTTGATTCTTGCCTTTAAATACAGACCCTAGGGGTCCAGAATTCACACAATTTTCCCTAAGGAAAGCTCTGCCCAAATCACGACAGAGAGAAAGAAAGAAAGAGAGAGAGAGAGAGAGATCAAGGCTTGGCTGTGTGTGTTGGAGATTGATTTCCGATCAGGAGTTGGCTTGTGTGGAGTGGAGATCGATTGAGGATGGGTAATAGAGGAAAGGATAAGGACTTGGAGAAGGGATTGAGCACTCCAGAGCGCACACCCAAGGTGAGTGGGATGGACCGAACCATCCTGCCATGGCTGCGGTGTGATGCCGTGTGGGCTGTGGTCAGTTTGGTGAATCCAAACCCATTTCTTCCCATCTCCTTACTGATTAACTTCTCTTCATCTATATTCTTTATATGGTTGGCGTTTCAATCTTAGTGTGACTGGACCAAGTCCTTGGCCGGTCCAGGAACATAGTCCTTGGCCTTTGGCCGGACTGGTCTTCGTTGGATTCTGTATGATCCGGTGCGATTCATTGAATTCCCACCATGGATTCCTCTTAGTGGGGATTATCATGAATTATCATGTATTTTATTAGGTTTTACCTAATTGATTTGAGGATGGTCAGTTGTGGCCATTCTGGCTGATTGTGGCCGAGATCATTAGGATCGAGGCCAGTTATGTAGATTCTGATTATGTATTATTCTTAGTAAGGATTTATTAGGAATTTTCATGAATTTTAATTATTTTTTGGGGATTTATTAGAGTAGGTCAGATTTGGGAATCAGCCATGGCGATTGTGGTTTGGTGTGGACAAAGGGTTGGACCACATTGGACCAGTCAGGCCGTGTGTTGACTAGGTGTCCAGGATGTACTGGGTGATGTCCTGAGTATGGCCGTGTGCCTTGTAAACATAATGGATAGGTTATGGACCATAGAATAGGAGAACCGAACCATGCAATGTAGACTTGACTGATAGGGTATCGGATTGTACGTATACATATGTCATCTGATGGTGTTTCTTTCAGGGTCAGACCAGGACCGTGGCAAGGCCAAGGAACCATGAAGACCTGAGCCGTGGATGGATGTGTGGGTTATGGGATAGTGTAGTTAGTATGAACACATGAACTTACGATAGCTTATTGTGCAACTTAATGTATGTATTGGATCACATGTTTTATATTAATAAAGATACAATTTCTCTTATCTGAATAGACATAGGGATCGAAATGGTTGAACCTCATATGATTGAAAATGACTTAGAGAAATATTGGACCTTAAAAGTGAACAAAGATTACATGATTAGATGGTAAGGCCGCGGGTCCTAGTTGGGTCCTTTGGACCAGGATCGGGTCTTACACTTTCAGCCATCCGTACTGCCCGGAAGGACCAAGGACTGTCCAGAGTGGTCCATAAGGCCATGAAAAATTGATCCATACGTACTGATAGGATGATATGATCAGCCATGTCAGTCTTGAATGGAAGGATTTAACTCAACGGACTATGGACTGTCCAGACTTGTCCCATCAGTACATGAAAAGTGACCCATACGTACTAATAGGCTGATACGATCAGCCATCCATACTGCCTGGAAGGACCAAGGACTGTCTAGACTGGTCAATCAGGCAATGAATAATTGACCCATACGTACTGATAGGCTGATATGATCAGCCTTAACCGTACTGAATGGAAAGGTTTAACTCAACGGACCATGGACTGTTTGGACTGGTCCCATCAGTACATGAAAAATGACCCATATGTACTGATAGGATGATACGATCAACCATCAGTACTGCCTAGAAGGACCTAGAAATGTCCAGACTGGTCCATCAAGCCATGAAAATTCGACCCATACGTACTGATAGGCTGATATGATCAGTCTTATCCGTACTAAATGGAAGGATTTAACTCAACGGACCATTGACTGTCCGGACTGGTCCCATCATGATTTAACTCAACGGAACAAGGACTGTCCAGACTTGTCCATCAGGCCATGAAAAATTGACCCATACGTACTGATAAGATGATATGATCAGCCTTATCCGTACTGAATGGAAAGATTTAACTCAACAGACCATGGACTCTCCAGACTGGTCCATAAGTACTGATCGACTGTCCAGTTGTGGCCCTTCTGGCTGATTGTGGCCGAGATCATTAGGATCAAGACCGGTTCTGTAGATTCTGATTATGGATTCTTTTTAGTTATGATTTATTAGGAATTTTCATGAATTTTAATTAGGTTTTGGGGATTTATTTGAATAGGTCAGATTTGGGAATCAGCCATGGCGATTGTGGTTTGGTGTGGACAAAGGGTTGGAACACATTGGACCAGTCAGGCCGTGTGTTGAGTAGGTGTCCAGGATGTCCAGGGTGATGTCCTGAGTATGGCCGTGTGCCTTGTAAACTGAATGGATAGGTTATGGACCATAAAATAGGAGAACCGAACCATGTAATGTAGGCTTGACTGATTGGTTATCGGATTGTACTTATACATATGTCTTGTGAAGGTGTTGCTTTCAGGATCAGACCAGGACCGTGGCAAGGCAATGGATGGATGTGTGGGTTATGGGATAGTGTAGTTAGTATGAACACATGAACTTACGATAGCCTATTGTGCAACTTAATGTATGTATTGGATCACATGTTTTATATTAATAAAGATACAATTTCTCTTATCTGAATAAGCATAGGGATCGAAATGGTTGAACCTCATATGATTAAAAATGACTTAGAGAAATATTGGACCTTAAAAGTGAACAAAGATTACATGATTAGATGGTAAGGCCGCGGGTCCTAGTTGGGTCCTTTGGACCAGGATCGGGTCTTACACTTTCAGCCATCCGTACTGCCTTGATGGACCAAGGACTGTCTAAACATGTCCATCAGGCCATGAAAAATTGACCCACACGTATTGCTACGCTGTTATGATCAGCCTCAACCGTACTGAACGGAAGGAATTAACTCAACGGACCATGGACAGTCCGGACTGGTCCCATCAGTACTACAAAAATGACCCATACATACTGATAAGCTGATACGATCAGCCATCCGTACTGCTTGGAAGGACCAAGGACTGTCCAGACTAGTCCATCAGGCCTTGAAAAATTGACCCACACGTACTGATAGGCTGATATGATAAGCCTTATCCGTACTGAATGGAAGGATTTAACTCAACAGACCTGGGACTGTCCAGACTGGTCCCATCAGTACATGAAAAATGACCAATACGTACTAATAGGCTGATACGATCAAGCATCCTTACTGCCTGGATGGACCAAGGACTGTCCAGGCTGGTTCATCAGGCCATGAAAACTCGACCCATACGTCCTGATAGGCTGTTACTATCAGCCTTATCCAATCTGAATGGAAGGATTTAACTCATCGTACCATGGACTGTCCGGACTGGTCCCATCAGTACATGAAAAATGACCCATACGTACTGATAGGCTGATACCTTCAGCCATCCGTACTGCCTAGAAGGACCAAGGACAGTCCAGATTTTTCCATCAGACCATGAAAACTTGACCCATACGTATTGATAGGCTGATATGACCAGCCTTATCCGTACTGAATGGAAGTATTTAACTCAACGGACCATGGAATGTTCAGACTGGTCCCATCAGTACATGAAAAATGACCCATACGTAATGATAGGCTGATACGATCAGCCATCCGTACTCCCTGGATGGACCAAGGACTGTCAAGACTGGCCCTTCAGGCCATGAAAAATCTACCAATATGTATTGATAGGCTGATATGATCAGCCTTTTCTGTACATAATGGAAACATTTAACTCAACGGACCATAGATTGTCCAGACTGGTCCCATCAGTACGTGAAAAATGACCCATACGTACTGATAGGCTAATACAATCATTTATCCGTACTGCTTGGAAGGACCAAGGACAGTCCTGACTTGTCCATTAGGCCATGAAAAATTGACTCACATGTACTGATAGGCTGACATGATCAGCCTTATCCGTAATGAATGGAAGGATTTAACTTAACGGACCGTGGAGTGTCCAGACGGGACCCACCTATAGAGGAAAAATGACCCATACGTACTGATGACTGATACGATCAGCCATCTGTCTTGCCTGGATGGACCAAGGACTGTCCAGACTGGTCCATCAGACCATGAAAAATCGCCAATACGTACTGATATGATCAGCCTTATTCGTTCTGAATGGAAGTATTTAACTCAACGGACTATGGAATGTTCAGACTGGTCCCCTCAGTAGAAGAAAAATGACCCATACGTACTGATAGGCTGGTACGATCAGCCATCCGTACTGCCTGGAAGGACCAAGGACTGTCCATACTGCTCCATCAGGCCACGAAAAATAGACCCACATGTACGTATATGCTGATATGATCAACCTTATCCGAACTGAATGGAAGGATTTACTCAACGGACCATGGACTCTCCAGACTGGTCCCACCTATTCATGAAAAATGACCCATACATATCAATGACTGATACGATCAGCCATCCGTCTTGCCTGGATGGACCAAGGACTCTCTAGACTGGTCCATAAGGCCATGAAAAATCTACCCATACGTACTGATAGGCTGATATGATCAGCCTTATCTATACTGAATGGAAAAATTTAACTCAACGGACCATGGACTATCCAGACTGGTCCCATCGGTACATGAAAAATGACCCATACGTACTAATTACTGATACGATCAGCCATCCGTCTTGCCTGGATGGACCAAGGACTGTCTAGACTGGTCCATCAGACCATGAAAAATTGACGATAGGCTGATATGATCAGCCTTATCTGTTCTGAATGGAAGTATTTAACTCAACGGGCCATGGACTGTCCAGACTGGTCCCATCGGTACATGAGAAATGACACATACGTACTGATAGGCTACTACGATCAGGCATCCGCACTGCCTGGAAGGACAAGGGACTGTCCAAACTGGTCCATCAGGCCATGAAATATCGACCCATACGAGCTGATAGGTTGATATGATCGACCTTATCTGTACTGAATGGAAGGATTTAACTAAATGGACCACGGACAGTCTGGACTGGTCCTATCAGTACACCAATAATTACCTATACTTACTGATAGGGTGATACGATCAGCCATCCGTCATGCCTGGATGGACCAAGGAACGTCCAGAGTGGTCCATCAGACCATGGAAAATTGACCCATACATATTGATAGGCTGATATGATCAGCCTTATCTGTTCCGAATGGAAGTATTTAACTCAACGGACCATGGAGTGTTCAGACTGGTCCCATTAGTACATGAAAAATGACCCATACATACTGATAGGCTGGTACGATCAGCCATTTGTACTGCATGGAAGGACCAAGGACTGTCCATACTGGTCCATCAGGCCACAAAAATCGACCCACACGTACTGATATGCTGATATGTCATCCTTATTCGTACTGAATGGAAGGATTTAACTCAATCGACCATGGACTGTCCAGACTGGTTCCATCAGTACGTGAAAAATGATTCGTACGTACTGATAGGCTGATACCATCAGCCATCCGTACTGCCTTTAAGGACCAAGGACAGTCCATAGTTGTCCATCAGACCATGAAAAATCGACCCATACGTACTAATAGGCTGATATGATCAGCCTTATCCGTACTGACTGGAAGGATTTAACTCAACGGACCATGGATTGTCCAGACTGGTCCCATCAGTACATGAAAAATGACCCATACATACTGATAGGCTGATACGATCAGCCATCCGTACTGCCTGAATGGACCAAGGACTGTCCAGACTGGTCCATTAGGCCATGAAAAATTGACCCACACGTACTGATATGCTTATATGATCAGCCTTATCCGTACTGAATGAAAGGATTTAACTCAACGGACCATGGACTGTCCAGACTGGTCCCACCTATACATGAAAAATGACCCATACGTACTGATGATTGACAAGATCAGCCATCCGTCTTGCCTGGATGGACCAAGGACTGTCCAGACTGGTCCATCAAACCATGAAAAATCCACCCATACGTACTGATAGGCTGATATGATCAGCCTTATCCGTTCCGAATGGAAGTATTTTTACTAAACGGACCATGGACTGTTCGGACTGGTCCCATCAGTACATGAAAAATGACCAATACGTACTGATAGGCTGGTACGATCAGCCATCCGTACTGCCTGGAAGGACCAAGGACTGTCCATACTGGTCCATCAGGCCACAAAAAATCGACCCACACATACTTATATGCTGATATGATCAGCCTTATCCGTACTGAATGGAATGATTTAACTAACCGGACAATGGACTGTCAAGACTGGTCCCACCAATACATGGAAAATGACCCATACATACTGATGATTGATACAATCAGCCATCCATCTTGCTTGGATGGACCAAGGACTGTCCAGACTGGTCCATAAAGCCATGAAAAATCTACCCATACGTACTGATAGGCTGATACCATTAGCCATCCGTACTGCCTAGAAGGACCAAGAACAGTCCTAATTTGTCCATCAGACTATGAAAAATTGACCCATACGTACTGATAGGCTGATATGATCAGCCTTATCTATACTGAATGGAAAGATTTAACTCAACGGACCATGGACTGTCCGGACTGGTCCCATTAGTACATGAAAAATGACACATACATACTGATAGGCTATTACGATCAGCCATCGTACTGCCAAGAAGGACAAGGGACTGTCCAAACTGGTCCATCAGGCAATGAAATATCGACCCATACGTACTGATAGGTTGATATGATCAGCCTTATCCATACTGAATGGAAGGATTTACCTAAATGGACCATGAACAATCCGGACTGGTCCCATCAGTACACCAAAAATTACCATACGTACTGATAGGCTTATACGATCAGCCATTCATCTTGCCTGGATGGACCAAGGACTGTCCACACTGGTCCATCTGACCATGAAAAATTGACCCATACGTACTGATAGGCTGATATGATCAGCCTTATCCATTATGAATGGAAGTATTTAACTTAACAGACCATAGAGTGTTCAGACTGGTCCCATCTGTACATGAAAAATGACCCATACGTACTGATAGGCTGGTACGTTCAGCCATATGTATTGCCTGGAAGGACCAAGGACTGTCCATCCTGGTCCATCAGGCCACAAAAATCGACCCACACATACTGATATGCCGATATGATCAGCCTTATTCGTACTGAATGAAAGGATTCTCAACGGACCATGGACTGTCCAGACTAGTTCCATCAGTACGTGAAAAATGACCCATACGTACTGATAGGCTGATACCAGTAGCTATCCGTACTGCCTAGAAGGACCAAGAACAGTCCCAATTTGTCCATCAGACTATGAAAAATTGACCCATACGTACTGATAGGCTGATATGATCAGCCTTATCTATACAGAATGGAAAGATTTAACTCAACGGACCATGGGCTGTCCAGACTGGTCCCATCAGCATGTGAAAAAATGACCCATGCGTACTGATAGGCTAATACGATCAGCCATCCGTACTGCCTAGAAGGACCAACGACTGTCCAGGCTTGTCCATCAGACCATGAAAAATCGACCCATACGTTTTGATAGGCTGATATGATCAGCCTTATTCGTTCCGAATAGAAGTATTTAACTCAACGGACCATGGAGTGTTAAGACATGCCCCATCAGTACATGAAAAATGACACATATGTACTGATATGCTGGTACGATCAGCATCCGTACTGCCTGGAAGGACCAAGGACTGTGCATACTGGTCCATCAGGCCACAAAAAATCGACCGACATGTACTGATATGCTGATATGATCAGCCTTATCCGTACGGAATGGAAGGATTTAACTCAACGGACCATGGACTGTCCAGACTGGTTCCATCAGTACGTGAAAAATGATTCATACGTACTGATAGGCTGATACCATCAGCCATCCATACTGCCTAGAAGGACCAAGGACAGTCCAGAGTTGTCCATCAGACCATGAAAAATCGACCCATACGTACTAATAGGCTGATATGATCAGCCTTATCCGTACTGACTGGAAGGATTTAACTCAACGGACCATGGACTGTCCAGACTGGTCCCATCAGTACATGAAAAATGACCCATACATACTGATAGGCTGATACGATCAGCCATCTGTACTGCCTGGATGGACCAAGGACTGTCCAGACTGGTCCATCAGGCCAAGAAAAATTGACCCAAACGTACTGATAGGCTTATATGATCAGCCTTATCCATACTGAATGAAATGATTTAACTCAACAAACTATGGACTGTCCAGACTGGTCCCACCTATACATGAAAATGACCCATATGTATTGATTAATGATACGATCAGCCATCCGTCTTGCCTGGATGGACCAAGGACTGTCCAGACTGGTCCATCAGACCATGCAAAATTGACCCATACGTACTTATTGGCTGATATGATCAGCCTTATCTGTTCTGAATGGAAGTATTTAACTCAACGGACCATGGACTGTCCAGATTGGTCCCATCGGTACATGACAAATGACCCATACGTACTGATAGGCTACTACGATCAGGCATCCGCACTGCCTGGAAGGACAAGGGACTGTCCAAACTGGTCCATCAGGCCATGAAATATCGACCCATACAAACTGATAGGTTGATATGATCGACCTTATCCGTACTGAATGGAAGGATTTAACTAAATGGACCACGGACAGTCTGGACTGGTCCTATTAGTACACCAATAATTACCCATACTTACTGATAGGGTGATACGATCAGCCATCCGTCACGCCTGGATGGACCAAGGAACGTCCAGACTGGTCCATCAGACCATGGAAAATTGACCCATACGTATTGATAGGCTGATATGATCAGCCTTATCTGTTCCGAATGGAAGTATTTAACTCAACGGACCTTGGAGTGTTCAGACTGGTCCCATCAGTACATGAAAAATGACCCATACATACTGATAGGCTGGTACGATCAGCCATTTGTACTGCATGGAAGGACCAAGGACTGTCCATACTGGTCCATCAGGCCACAAAAATCAACCCACACGTACTGATATGCTGATATGTTATCCTTATTCGTACTGAATGGAAGGATTTAACTTAATGGACCATGGACTCTCCAGACTGGTTCCATCAGTACGTGAAAAATGATTCGTACATACTGATAGGCTGATACCATCAGCCATCCGTACTGCCTAGAAGGACCAAGGACAGTCCTAATTTGTCAATCAGACCATGAAAAATCGACCCATACGTACCAATAGGCTGATATGATCAGCCTTATCCGTACTGACTGGAAGGATTTAACTCAACGGACCATGGATTGTCCAGACTGGTCCCATCAGTACATGAAAAATGACCCATACATACTGATAGGCTGATACGATCAGCCATCCGTACTGCCTGAATGGACCAAGGACTGTCAAGACTGGTCCATTAGGCCATGAAAAATTGTCCATTAGACTATGAAAAATTGACCCGTACGTACTGATAGGCTGATATGATCAGCCTTATCTATACAGAATGGAAAGATTTAACTCAACGGACCATGGGCTGTCCAGACTGGTCCCATCTGTACGTGAAAAATGACCCATGCATACTGATAAGCTAATACGATCACCCATCCGTACTGCCTAGAAGGACCAACGACTTTCCAGGCTTGTCCATCAGACCATGAAAAATCGACCCATACGTTTTGATAGGCTGATATGATCAGCCTTATCCCGTTCCGAATGGAAGTATTTAACTCAACGGACCATGGAGTGTTAAGACATGCCCCATCAGTACATGAAAAATAACACATATGTACTGATATGCTGGTACGATCAGCCATCCGTACTGCCTGGAAGGACCAAGGACTGTGCATACTGGTCCATCAGGCCACAAAAAATCGACCGACACGTACTGATATGCTGATATGATCAGCCTTATCCGTACTGAATGGAAGGATTTAACTCAATCGACCATGGACTGTCCAGACTGGTTCCATCAGTACGTGAAAAATGATTCGTATGTACTGATAGGCTGATACCATCAGCCATCCGTACTGCCTAGAAGGACCAAGGACAGTCCAGAGTTGTCCATCAGACCATGAAAAATCGACCCATACGTACTAATAGGCTGATATGATCAGCCTTATCCGTACTGACTGGAAGGATTTAACTCAACGGACCATGGACTGTCCAGACTGGTCCCATTAGTACATGAAAAATGACCCATACATATTGATAGGCTGATACGATCTGCCATCCGTACTGCCTGAATGGACCAAGGACTGTCCAGACTGGTCCATTAGGCCATGAAAAATTGACCCACACGTACTGATATGCTTATATGATCAGCCTTATCCGTACTGAATGAAAGGATTTAACTCAACGGACCATGGACTGTCCAGACTGGTCCCACCTATACATGAAAAATGACCCATACGTACTGATGATTGATACGATCAGCCATCCGTGTTGCCTGGATGGACCAAGGACTGTCCAGACTGGTCCATCAGACAATGAAAAATCGACCCATATGTACTGATAGGCTGATATGATCAGCCTTATCCGTTCCGAATGGAAGTATTTTTACTAAACGGACCATGGACTGTTCAGACTGGTCCCATCAATACATGAAAAATGACCCATACGTACTGATAGGCTGGTACGATCAGCCATCCGTACTGCCTGGAAGGACCAAGGACTGTCCATACTGGTCCATCAGGCCTCGAAAAATCAACCCACACATACTGATATGCTGATATGATCAGCCTTATCCGTACTGAATGGAAGGATTTAACTCAACGGACAATGGACTGCCCAGACTGGTCCCACCTATACATGGAAAATGACCCATACATTCTGATGAATGATACAATCAGCCATCCGTCTTGCTTGGATAGACCAAGGACTGTCCAGACTGGTCCATAAGGCCATGAAAAATCTACCCATACGTACTGATAGGCTAATATGATCATCCTTATCTATACTGAATGGAAAGATTTAACTCAACGGACCATGGACTGTCCAGACTGGTCCCATCAGTACATGAAAAATGACCCATACGTACTGATAGGCTATTATGATCAGCCATCCGTACTGCCAAGAAGGACAAGGGACTGTCCAGACTGGTCCATTAGGCAATGAAATATCGACCCATACGTACTGATAGGTTGATATAATCAGCCTTATCCATACTGAATGGAAGGATTTAACTAAATGGACCATGGGCAATCCGGACTGGTCCCATCAGTACACCAAAAATTACCCATACGTACTGATAGGCTGATACGATCCAGAGTTTTCCATCAGACCATGAAAAATCGACCCATACGTACTAACAGGCTGATATGATCAGCCTTATCCGTACTGACTGGAAGGATTTAACTCAACGGACCATGGACTGTCCAGACTGGTCCCATCAGTACATGAAAAATAACCCATACATACTGATAGGCTGATACGATCAGCCATCCGTACTGCCTGGATGGACCAAGGACTGTCCAGACTGGTCCAGCAGGCCAAGAAAAATTGACCCAAACGTACTGATAGGCTTATATGATCAGCCTTATCCGTACTGAATGAAAGGATTTAACTCAACAAACCATGGACTGTCCAGACTGGTCCCACCTATACATGAAAAATGACCCATATGTACTGATTACTGATACGATCAGCCATCCGTCTTGCCTGGATGGACCAAGGACTGTACAGACTGGTCAATCAGACCATGAAAAATTGACCACTACGTACTTATAGGCTGATATGATCAGCCTTATCTGTTCTGAATGGAAGTATTTAACTCAACGGACCATGGAGTGTCCAGACTAGTACCATCGGTACATGACAAATGACCCATACGTACTGATAGGCTACTACGATCAGGCATCCGCACTACCTGGAAGGACAAGGGACTGTCCAAACTGGTCCATCAGGCCATGAAATATCGACCCATACGAACTGATAGGTTGATATGATCAACCTTATCCGTACTGAATGGAAGGATTTAACTAAATGGACCACGGACAGTCTGGACTGGTCCTATCAGTACACCAATAATTACCCATACTTACTGATAGGGTGATACAATCAGCCATCCGTCATGCCTGGATGGACCAAGGAACGTCCAGACTGGTCCATCAGACCATGGAAAATTGACCCATACGTATTGATAGGCTGATATGATCAGCCTTATCTGTTCCGAATGGAAGTATTTAACTCAACGGACCTTGGAGTGTTCAGACTGGTCCCATCAGTACATGAAAAATGACCCATACATACTGATAGGCTGGTACGATCAGCCATTTGTACTGCCTGGAAGGACCAAGGACTGTCCATACTGGTCCATCAGGCCACAAAAATCGACCCACACGTACTGATATGCTGATATGTTATCCTTATTCGTTCTGAATGGAAGGATTTAACTCAATGGACCATGGACTCTCCAGACTGTTCCATCAGTACTGAATGAAAGGATTTAACTCAACGGACCATGGACTGTCGAGACTGGTCCCACCTTCACATGAAAAATGACCCATACGTACTGATGATTGACAAGATCAGCCATCCGTCTTGCCAGGATGGACCAAGGACTGTCCAGACTGGTCCATCAGACCATGAAAAATCGACCCATATGTACTGATAGGCTGATATGATCAGCCTTATACGTTCCGAATGGAAGTATTTTTACTAAACGGACCATGGACTGTTCAGACTGGTCCCATCAGTACATGAAAAATGACCCATACGTACTGATAGGCTGGTACGATCAGCCATCCGAACTGCCTGGAAGGACCAAGGACTGTCCATACTGGTCCATCAGGCCACGAAAAATCGACCCACACATACTGATATGCTGATATGATCAGCCTTTTCCGTACTGAATGGAATGATTTAACTCAACGGACAATGGACTGTCCAGACTGGTCCCACCTATACATGGAAAATGACTCATACATACTGATGACTGATACAATCAGCCATCCGTCTTGCTTGGCTGGACCAAGGACTGTCTAGACTGGTCCATAAAACCATGAAAAATCTACCCATACGTACTGATAGGCTGATATGATCAGCCTTATCTATACTGAATGGAAAGATTTAACTCAACGGACCATGGACTGTCCAGACTGGTCCCATTAGTACATGAAAAATGACATATACGTACTGATAGGCTATTACGATCAGCCATCGTACTGCCAAGAAGGATAAGGGACTGTCCAAACTGGTCCATCAGGCAATGAAATATCGACCCATACGTATTGATAGGTTGATATGATGAGCCTTATCCATACTGAATGGAAGGATTTAACTAAATGGACCATGGACAATCCGGACTGGTCCCATCAGTACACTAAAAATTACCCATACGTACTGATAGGCTGATACGATCAGCCATTCGTCTTGCCTGGTTGGACCAAGGACTGTCCACACTGGTCCATCAGACCATGAAAAATTGACCCATACGTACTGATAGGCTGATATGATCAGCCTTATCCATTCTGAATGGAAGTATTTAACTCAAAGGACCATAGAGTGTTCAGACTGGTCCCATCAGTACATGAAAAATGACCCATACGTACTGATAGGCTGGTACGATCAGCCATATGTATTGCCTGGAAGGACCAAGGACTGTCCATCCTGGTCCATCAGGCCACAAAAATCGACCCCGCACATACTGATATGCTTATATGATCAGCCTTATTTGTACTGAATGGAAGGATTTAACTCAACAGACCATGGACTGTCCAAATTAGTTCCATCAGTACGTGAAAAATGACCCATACGTACTGATAGGCTGATACCATTAGCCATCCGTACTGCCTAGAAGGACCAAGAACAGTCTTGATTTGTCCATTAGACTATGAAAAATTGACCCGTACGTACTGATAGGTTGATATGATCAGCCTTATCTATACAGAATGGAAAGATTTAACTCAACGGACCATGGGCTGTCCGGACTGGTCCCATCTGTACGTGAAAAATGACCCATGCATACTGATAGGCTAATACGATCACCCATCCGTACTGGCTAGAAGGACCAATGACTATCCAGGCTTGTCCATCAGACCATGAAAAATCGACCCATACGTTCCGAATGGAAGTATTTAACTCAACGGACCATGGAGTGTTAAGACATGCCCCATCAGTACATGAAAAATAACACATATGTACTGATATGCTGGTACGATCAGCCATCCGTACTGCCTGGAAGGACAAGGACTGTGCATACTGGTCCATCAGGCCACAAAAAATCGACCGACACGTACTGATATGCTGATATGATCAGCCTTATCCGTACTGAATGGAAGGATTTAACTCAATGGACCATGGACTGTCCAGACTGGTTCCATCAGTACGTGAAAAATGATTCGTACGTACTGATAGGCTGATACCATCAGCCATCCGTACTGCCTAGAAGGACCAAGGACAGTCCAGAGTTGTCCATCAGACCATGAAAAATCGACCCATACGTACTAATAGACTGATATGATCAGCCTTATCCGTACTGACTGGAAGGATTTAACTCAACGGACCATGGACTGTCCAGACTGGTCCCATTAGTACATGAAAAATGACCCATACATACTGATAGGCTGATACGATCTGCCATCCGTACTGCCTGAATGGACCAAGGACTGTCCAGACTGGTCCATTAGGCCATGAAAAATTGACCCACACGTACTGATATGCTTATATGATCAGCCTTATCCATACTGAATGAAAGGATTTAACTCAACGGACCATGGACTGTCCAGACTGGTCCCACCTATACATGAAAAATGACCCATACGTACTGATGATTGATACGATCAGCCATCCGTGTTGCCTGGATGGACGAAGGACTGTCCAGACTGGTCCATCAGACCATGAAAAAGCGACCCATATGTACTGATAGGCTGATATGATCAGCCTTATCCGTTCCGAATGGAAGTATTTTTACTAAACGGACCATGGACTGTTCAGACTGGTCCCATCAATACATGAAAAATGACCCATACGTACTGATAGGCTGGTATGATCAGCCATCCGTACTGCCTGGAAGGACCAAGGACTGTCCATACTGGTCCATCAGGCCTCGAAAAATCGACCCACACATACTGATATGCTGATATGATCAGCCTTATCCGTACTGAATGGAAGGATTTAACTCAACGGACAATGGACTGCCCAGACTGGTCCCACCTATACATGGAAAATGACCCATACATTCTGATGACTGATACAATCAGCCATCAGTCTTGCTTGGATAGAACAAGGACTGTCCAGATTGGTCCATAAGGCCATGAAAAATCTACCCATACGTACTGATAGGCTTATATGATCATCCTTATCTATACTGAATGGAAAGATTTAACTCAACGGACCATGGACTGTCAAGACTGGTCCCATCAGTACATTAAAAATGACCCATACGTACTGATAGGCTATTATGATCAGCCATCCGTACTGCCAAGAAGGACAAGGGACTGTCCAGACTGGTCCATCAGGCAATGAAATATCGACCCATACGTACTGATAGGTTGATATGATCAGCCTTATCAATACTGAATGGAAGGATTTAACTAAATGGACCATGGACAATCCGGACTGGTCCCATCAGTACACCAAAAATTACCCATACATACTGATAGGCTTATACGATCAGCCATCCGTCTTGCATGGATGGACCAAGGACTATCCACAATGGTCCATCAGACCATGAAAAATCAACCCATACGTACTGATAGGCTGATACGATCAGCCTTATCCATTCTGAATGGAAGTATTTAACTCAACGGACCATAGATTGTTCATACTGGTCCCATCAGTACATGAAAAATGACCCATACGTACTGATAGGCTGGTACAATCAGCCATTTGTACTGCCTGGAAGGACCAAGGACTGTCCATACTGGTCCATCAGGCCAGGAAAAATCGACCCACACGTACTGATATGCTGATATGCTGATATGATCAGCCTTGTCCGTACTGAATGGAAGGATTTAACTCAACGGACAATGGACTGTCCAGAGTGGTCCCACCTATACATGAAAAATGACCCATACAAACTGATGACCGATAAGATCAGCCAACCGTTTTTCCTGGATGGACCAAGGACTGTCCAGACTGGTCCATAAGGTCATGAAAAATCTACCCATATGTATTGATAGGCTGATATGATCAGCCTTATCTATACTGAATGGAAAGATTTAACTCAACAGACCATGGACTGTCCAGAATGGTCCCATCAGTACATGAAAAATGACCCATACATACTGATAGGCTAATACGATCAGCCATCCGTATTGTCTGGAAGGACAAGGGACTGTTCAGACTGGTCCATGAGGCCATGAAATATCGACCCATACGTACATATATGTTGATATGATCAGCCTTATCCGTACTCAATGGAAGGATTTAACTAAATGGACCATGGACAGTCCGGACTGGTCCCATCAGTACACGAAAAATTACCCATAAGTACTGATAGGCGGATACGATCAGCCATCCGTGTTGCCTGGATGGACCAAGGACTGTCCAGACTGGTCCATCAGACCATGAAAAATCGACCCATACATACTGATAGGCTGATATGATCAGCCTTATCCATTCCGAATGGAAGTATTTAACTCAACGGACCATGGAGTGTTCAGACTGGTCCCATTAGTACATGAAAAATGACCCATACGTACTGATAGGATGGTACGATCTGCCATCTGTACTGCTTGGAAGGACCAAGGACTGTCCATACTGGTCCATCAGGCCACGACAAATCGACCCACACGTACTGATAGGCTGATATGATCAGCCTTAACCTTACTGAATGGAAAGATTTAACTCAACGGACCATGGACTGTTCGGACTGGTCCCATTAGTACATGAAAAATGAGAGATACTCAATGGAAGCATTTAACTAAATGGACCATGGACAGTCCGGACTGGTCCCATCAGTACACGAAAAATTACCCATACGTACTGATAAGCTGATACGATCAGCCATCCGTCTTGCTTGGATGGACCAACGACTGTCCGGACTGGTCCATCAGACCATGAAAATTCGACCCATACGTACTGATAGGCTGATATGATCAGCCTTATCCGTTCCGAATGGAAGTATTTAACTCAACGGACCATGGACTGTTCAGACAGGTCCCATCAGTACATGAAAAATGACCCATACATATTGATAGGCTGAATGGAAAGATTAACGCAACGGACCAAGGACAGTCCAGCGTTGTCCCTCAGACCATGAAAAATCGACCCATACGTACTAATTGGCTTATATGATCAGCCTTATCTGTACTGATTGGAAGGATTTAACTCAACAAACCATGCACTGTCCAGACTGGTCCCATCAGTACATGAAAAATGACCAATACATACTGGTAGGCTGATACGATCAGCCATCCGTACTGCCTGGATGGACCAAGGACTGTCCAGATTGGTCCATCAGGCCATGAAAAATTGACCCACACGTACTGGTAGGCTTATATGATCAGCCTTATCCTTACTGTCTGGAAGGATTTAACTCAACAGACCATGGACTGTCCAGACTGGTCCCATCCGTACATGAAAAATGACCCATACATACTGATAGGCTGATACGATCAGCAATCCATACTGCCTGGATGGACCAAGGACTATCCAGACTGGTCCATCAGGCCATGAAAAATTGACCCACACGTACTGATAGGCTTATATGATCAGCCTCATCCGTACTGAATGGAAGGATTGAACTCAACAGACCATGGACTGTCTAGGGTGGCCCCACCTATACATGAAAAATGACTCATACGTACTGATGACTGATACGATCAGCCATCCGTCTTACCTGGATGGACCAAGGACTGTCTGCACTGGTCCATCAGACTATGAAAAATCGACCCATACGTACTGAAAGGCTGATATGATAAGCCTTATCCGTTCCGAATGAAAGTATTTAACGCAACGGACCATGGACTGTTCAGACTGATCCCACCTATACATGAAAAATGACCCATACGTACTGATGACTGATACGATCAGCCATCCGTCTTTCCTGGATGGACCAAGGACTGCCCAGACAAGTCCATCAGACCATGAAAAATCGACCTATACGTACTGATAGGCTGATATGATCAGCCCTATCCGTACTGAATAGAAGGATTTAACTCAACGGACCATTGACTGCTCAGACTGGTCCCATCAGTAAATGAAAAATGACCCATATGTGATGATAGGTTTATACGATCAGCCATCCGTACTGTATGGATGGACCAAGGACTGTCCAGACTGAACCATCAGGCCATGAAAATCTGACCCACACGTACTGAATGGAAGGATTTAACAAAACATACCATGGATTGTCCAGACTGGTCCCACCTATACATGAAAAATGACCCATACGTACTGATGACTGATACAATCAGCCATCCGTCTTGCCTGGATGGATCAAGGACTGTCCGGACTGGTCCATCAGACCATGAAAAATTGACCCATACGTACTGATAGGCTGATATGATCAGCCTTATCAGTGTTGAATGGAAGTATTTAACTCAACGGACCATGGACTGTTTCGACTGGTCCCATCAGTACATAAAAAATGACCGATACGTGCTGATAGGCTGATATGATCAGCCATCCGTACTCCCTAGATGGACCAAAAACTGTCAAGACTGGTCCATCAGGCCATGAAAAATCTACCCATACGTACTGATAGACTGATATGATCAGCCTTATCTATACAGAATGGACATTCCAGACTGGTCCCATTAGTACGTGAAAAATGACCCATGCGTACTGATAGGCTAATACGATCAGCCATCCATACTTCCTGGAAGGACCAAGGACTGTCCAGACTGGTCCATCAGACCATGAAAAATCGACCCATACATTTTGATAGGCTGATATGATCAGCCTTATCCATTCCGAATGGAAGTATTTAACTCAACCTACCATGGAGTGTTCAGACTGGTCCCATCAGTACATGAAAAATGACCCATACGTACTGATATGTTCGTACGATCAGCCATCCCTACTGCCTGAAAGGACCAAGGACTGTCCATACTGGTCCACCAGCCCACAAAAAAACGACCGACACGTACAGATATGCTGATACGATCAGCCTTATCCATTATGAATGGAAGTATTTAACTCAACGGACCATAGATTGTTCATACTGGTTCCATCAGTACATGAAAAATGACCCATACGTACTGATAGGCTGGTACAATCAGCCATTTGTACTGCCTGGAAGGACCAAGGACTGTCCATACTGGTCCATCAGGCCAGGAAAAATCGACCCACACGTACTGATATGCTGATATGCTGATATGATCAGCCTTGTCCGTACTGACTGGAAGAATTTAACTCAACGAACCATGGACTGTCCAGACTAGTCCTATCAGTACATGAAAAATGACCCATACATACTGATAGGCTGATACAATCAGCCATCCGTACTGGATGGATGGACCAAGGACTGTCCAGACTGGTCCATCAGGCCATGAAAAATTGACCCACATGTACTGATAGGCTTATATGATCAGCCTTATCCGTACTGAATGAAAGGATTTAACTCAACGGACCATGGACTGTCCAGACTGGTCCCACCTATATATGAAAAATGACCCATACATACTGATGACTGATAAGATCAGCCATCTGTCTTGCCTGAATGGACCAAGGACTGTCCAGACTGGTCCATAAGGCCATGAAAAATCTACCCATACGTATTGATAGACTGATATGATCAGCCTTATCTATACTGAATGGAAAGATTTAACTCAATGGACCATGTACTGTCCAGACTGATCCCATCAGTACATGAAAAATGACCCATACGTACTGATAGGCTAATACGATCAGCCATCCGTACTGTCTGGAAGGACAAGAGACTGTTCAAACTGGTCCATCAAGCCATGAAATATCGACCCATACGTACAAATAGGTTGATATGATCAGCCTTATCCGTACTCAATGGAAGGATTTAACTAAATGGACCATGGACAGTCCAGACTGGTCCCATCAGTACACGAAAAATTACCCATACGTACTGATAGGCTGATACGATCAGCCATCCGTCTTGCCTGGATGGACCAAGGGCTGTCCAGACAGGTCCATCAGACCATGAAAATGTGACCCATACGTACTGATGAGGCTGAAATGATAAGCCTTATCCGTTATGAATGGAAGTATTTAACTCAACGGACCATGGTGTGTTCAGACTGGTCCCATCAGTACATGAAAAATTACCCATACATACTGATAGGCTGGTACAATCGGCCATCTGTAGTGCCTGGAAGGACCAAGGACTGTCCATACTGGTCCATCAGGCCACAAAAAATTGCCCACACATACTGATATTCTTATATGATCAGCCTTATCCGTACTGAATGGAAGGATTTAACTCAACGGACAATGGACTGTCCAGAGTGGTCCCACCTATACATGAAAAATGACCCATACATACTGATGACTGATAAGATCAGCCATCCGTACTGCCTGGATGGACCAAGGACTGTCCACACTGGTCCATCAGGCCACGAAAAATTGACCCACACGTACTGATAGGCTTATATGATCAGCCTTATCCGTACTGAATGAAAGGATTTAACTCAACAGACCATGGACTGTCCAGACTGGTCCCACCTATACATGAAAAATGACCCATACATACTGATGACTGATAAGATCAGCCATTTGTCTTGCCTGAATGGACCAAGGACAGTCCAGACTGGTCCATAAGGCCATGAAAAATATACCCATACGTATTGATAGGCTGATATGATCAGCCTTATCTATACTGAATGGAAAGATTTAACTCAACGGACCATGGACTGTCCAGACTGGTCCCATCAGTACATGAAAAATGACCCATATGTACTGATAGGCTAATACGATCAGCCATTCGTACTGTCTGGAAGGACAACGGACTGTTCAAACTGGTCCATCAGGCCATGAAATATCGACCCATACGTACAAATAGGTTGATATGATCAGCCATCCGTCTTGCCTGGATGAACCAAGGACTGTCCACACTGGTCCATCAGTCCATAAAAATCGACCCATACGTACTGATAGGCTGATATGATCAGCCTTATCCATTCCGAATGGAAGTATTTAACTCAACGGACCATGGAGTGTTCAGACTGGTTCCATCAGTACATGAAAAATGACCCATACGTACTGATAGGCTGGTACGATCAGCCATATGTACTGCCTCGAAGGACCAAGGACTGTCCATACTGGTCCATCAGGCCACGAAAAATTGACCCACACGTACTGATAGGCTGATATGATCAGCATTAACCATACTGAATTGAAAGATTTAACACAACAGATCATGGACTGTCCAGACTGGTCCCATAAGTACATGAAAAATGACCCAACGTATTGATAGGCTGATACGGTCAGCCATCCTTACTACATAGAAGGACCAAGGACAGTCCAGCGTTGTCCATCACTCCTTGAAAAATCGACCCATACGTACTAATAGGCTGATATGATCAGCCTTATCCGTACTGATTGGAAGGATTTAACTCAACAAACCATGGACTGTCCAGACTGTCCCATCACTACATGAAAAAGTGACCCATATATACTGATAGGCTGATACGATCAGCCATCCGTCCTGCCTGGATGGACCAAGGACTGTCCAGACTGGTCCATCAGGCCATGAAAAATTGAGCCACACGTGCTGATAGGCTGATATGATCAGCCTTATCCGTACTGAATGGAAGGATTTAACTCAACAGACCATGGACTGTCCAGTCTGGTCCCACCTATACATGAAAAAAATTACCCATACGTATTGATGACTGATACGATTAGCCATTCGTCTTGCCTGGATAGACCAAGGACTGTCCAGACTGTCCATCAGACCATGAAAAATCGACCCATACGTACTGATAGGCTGATATGATCAGCCTTATCCGTTCCGAATGGAAGTATTTAACTCAACGGACCATGGACTGTTCAGACTGGTCCCATCAGTACATGAAAAATGACCCATACGTACT